>OX465116.1:6017786-6075286 GCA_949987565.1 Luidia sarsii
TCTCCCTCTGTCTCCCTCTGTCTCCCTCTGTCTCCTATGTCTCCTATGCCTCCCTCTGTCTCCCTCTGTCTCCCTCTATCTCCTTCTGTCTCCCCTGTCTCCCTCTGTCTACCTCTGTCTCCCCTGTCTCCCTCTGTCTCCCATGTCTCCCTCTGTCTCCCTCTGTCTCCCTCTGTCTCCCTCTGTCTCCCTCTGTCTCCCCTGTCTCCCTCTGTCTACCTCTGTCTACCTCTGTCTCCCCGTCTCCCTCTGTGTCCCTCTGTCTCCTCTGTCTCCCTCTGTCTCCCTGTCTCCCTCTGTCTCCCCTGTCTCCCCTTTCTCCCCTGTCTCCCTCTGTCTCTGTATCCCCTATCTCATCTTTCTCCATCTGTCTCCCTCTGTCTTCCTCTGTCTTCCTATGTCTCCTTCTGTCTCCTCTGTCGCCCTCTGTCTCCCCTTTCTCCCTCTGTCTCCCTCTGTCTACCCTGTCTCCTCTGTCTATCTGTCTCCCTCTGTCTTCCTCTGTCTCCCTCTGTCTCCTATGTCGCCTATGCCTCCCTCTGTCTCCCTCTGTCTCCCTCTGTCTCCCCTTTCTCCCTCTGTCTCCCTCTGTCTCCCTCTGTCTTCCTATGTCTCCTTCTGTCTCCTCTGTCGCCCTCTGTCTCCCCTTTCTCCCTCTGTCTCCCTCTGTCTACCCTGTCTCCTCTGTCTATCTGTCTCCCTCTGTCTTCCTCTGTCTCCCTCTGTCTCCTATGTCGCCTATGCCTCCCTCTGTCTCCCTCTGTCTCCCTCTATCTCCTTCTGTCTCCCTCTGTCTCCCTCTGTCTCCTATGTCTCCCTCTGTCTCCCTCTGTCTCCCTCTGTCTCCTATGTCTCCTATGCCTCCCTCTGTCTCCCTCTGTCTCCCTCTATCTCCTTCTGTCTCCCTCTGTCTCCCTCTGTCTCCTATGTCTCCCTCTGTCTCCCTCTGTCTCCCTCTGTCTCCCTCTGTCTCCCTCTGTCTCCCTCTGTCTCCCTCTGTCTCCCTCTGTCTCCCTCTGTCTACCTCTGTCTCCCCGTCTCCCTCTGTGTCCCTCTGTCTCCCTCTGTCTCCCATGTCTCCCTCTGTCTCCCTCTGTCTCCCTCTGTCTCCCTCTGTCTCCCTCTGTCTCCCCTGTCTCCCTCTGTCTCCCCGTCTCCCTCTGTGTCCCTCTGTCTCCTCTGTCTCCCCTGTCTCCCTCTGTCTCCTCTGTCTCCCTCTGTCTCCCCTGTCTCCCCTGTCTCCCCTGTCTCCCTCTGTCTCCCCTGTCTCCCTCTGTCTCCCTCTGTCTCCCTCTGTCTCCCTCTGTCTCCCCTGTCTCCCTCTGTCTCCCTCTGTCTCCCTCTGTCTCCCCTGTCTCCCTCTGTCTCCCTCTGTCTCCCTCTGTCTCCCTCTGTCTTCCCTGTCTCCCCTGTCTCCCTCTGTCTCCCTCTGTCTCCCTCTGTCTCCCCTGTCTCCCTCTGTCTCCCCTGTCTCCCTTTGTCTCCCCTGTCTCCCCTGTCTCCCCTGTCTCCCTCTGTCTCCCTCTGTCTCCCTCTGTCTCCCTCTGTCTCCCCTGTCTCCTCTGTCTCCCCTGTCTCTCTATCCCCTGTCTCATCTTTCTCCCTCTGTCTCCCTCTGTCTTCCTCTGTCTCCTTCTGTCTCCTCTGTCTCCCTCTGTCTCCCCTTTCTCCCTCTGTCTCCCTCTGTCTCCCTCTGTCTTCCTCTGTCTCCTTCTGTCTCCTCTGTCTCCCTCTGTCTCCCCTTTCTCCTCTGTCTCCCTCTGTATCCCCTGTCTCATCTTTCTCCCTCTGTCTCCCTCTGTCTCCCCGTCTCCCTCTGTGTCCCTCTGTCTCCTCTGTCTCCTCTGTCTCCCTCTGTCTCCCTCCGTCTCCTATGTCTCCTATGCCTCCCTCTGTCTCCCTCTGTCTCCCTCTGTCTCCCTCTAGATCTGTCTCCCTCTGTCTCCCTCTGTCTCCCTCTGTCTTTTCTTTCTCCCTCTGTCTCCCTCTGTCTCCCTCTGTCTCCCTCTGTCTCCCTCTGTCTCCCCCTGTCTCCCCTGTCTCCCTCTGTCTCCCTCTGTCTCCCTCTGTCTCCCTCTGTGTCCCCTGTCTCCCCTGTCTCCCTCTGTCTCCCTCTGTCTCCCTCTGCCTCCCTCTGTGTCCCTCTGTCTCCCTCTGTCTCCCTCTGTCTCCCTCCCTCTGTCTCCCTCTGTCTTCCTCTGTCTCCCTCTGTCTCCCCTGTCTCCCCTGTCTCCCTCTGTCTCCCTCCCTCTGTCTCCCATGTCTCATCTTTCTCCCTCTGTCTCCCCTGTCTCCCCTGTCTCCCTCTGTCTCTGTATCCCCTGTCTCATCTTTCTCCCTCTGTCTCCCTCTGTCTCCCTCTGTCTCCCTCTGTCTCCCTCTGTCTCCTCTGTCACCCCTGTCTCCCTCAGTCTCCCCCTGTCTCCCCTGTCTCCCTCTGTCTCCCTCTGTCTCCCTCTGTCTCCCTCTGTCTCCCTCTGTCTCCCTCTGTCTCCCCTGTCTCCCTCTGTCTCCCTCCGTCTCCTCTGTCACCCCTGTCTCCCTCAGTCTCCCCCTGTCTCCCCTGTCTCCCTCTGTCTCCCTCTGTCTCCCTCTGTCTCCCTCTGTCTCCCTCTGTCTCCCTCTGTCTCCCTCTGTCTCCCTCTGTCTCCCTCTGTCTCCCTCTGTCTCCCCTGTCTCCCTCTGTCTCCTCTGTCACCCCTGTCTCCCTCAGTCTCCCCCTGTCTCCCTCTGTCTCCCTCTGTCTCCCTCTGTCTCCCTCTGTCTCCCTCTGTCTCCCCTGTCTCCCTCTGTCTCCCCTGTCACCCCTGTCTCTGTCTCCCCTGTCTCCCCTGTCACCCCTGTCTCCCCCTGTCTCCCCTGTCTCCCTCTGTCTCCCCTGTCACCCCTGTCTCTGTCACCCCTGTCTCCCCTGTCACCCCTGTCTCCCTCTGTCTCCCCTGTCCCCCTCTGTCTTCCCTGTCTCCCTCTGTGTCCCTCTGTCTCCCTCTGTGCCCCTCTGTGTCCCCTGTCTTTCTCTGTCTCCCCTGTCTCCCTCTGTCCCCCTCTGTCTCCCTCTGTCTCTCTCTTGTTTCCACTCTGTCTCTCTGTTTCGCACTGTATGATTTTGTTTCTCGCTGTCTCACTTCGTGTGTCTTCTTTCACTCCTGTCCCCCTCAGTCTCTGTCTCCCTCTTTCTCTGCCGCAACTCTTTCCCCCACACCCCGTTCTCTCTCCGTCTATCTGTCCGCCTCTCACTCTCCTTCTCTCTCCACCACAACCCCCAACGGTCCCTGCTCGTTTAATCAGCGCAGGGAACCACTGCAATTTGCGACGAATCGGGGAAAATTTTCTGTCATTTGCTCGCATCAGGAAATGAAATAGCTGGCTGCTAATGCGATTTTCCCGGCCTTTAATCCTCAAAAAGTTTGGACGCTGCGGTATTGCTCCGGGTCTCTATTGGGCAGAACCCTTCTGAAGGCCCGCTTTGACGCACACAGCATTATGAAAACCACCCAACCACATGTGCGCAATACTAAAAAAAATATAAAAATAACCAGATACCCACGCATTCATCGTCTTTGGGATGTTTGTCCACAATGTATTCTAATTAAGGCAGCTAATGTATAGTCTTACGCCATCTCACGGGGAAAACATGTGGATGTTGTCCCGGTGCAGATGTTTACCGCGTTTTTAGAATGTGGACTCTCGCTGGTCGTTCCACTGTATCGTACCGTTGGTCGCACCACACGTTTATCTGTTCATTTACGTCCGTACACTGTGGTTGTCACCAAGGTCTGAATACTTGATAAGGGATACTCCAGTCTTTCCCTCGTGTATCGCTGGCTGTGCCATTAGCTTCCTGCATCCTGCTTTCCTCCCGCTGCAACCTCTCGCTGCAAGGCCCTGTACAACATCAGTAAAGGTCAACAGATTGCCACAGTTTGTGTGTTAAACCATTAGACATTCCAAAAAGGAAATCCTCCGAAGGTTCTTAGCTCAAATGGTGACCTGAGAAAGTAGGAAAAAAATACCGTCACGGTTTTCGCACCGTTCCGTAGTGTAAGAAATAGTTTATTACTCGCGAGTAATACAACTATTTGTAGGTGTTTGAGTGAAGATTTCTCGAGAAATACACTATCCTAGACCGTAATATTTCAACATGAGGATTCTATCATGATCATCTACAAACTGTCTAAATAAGAAGGAAATCTGTGGACATCAATGTTTTCCGATCTTCCCAATGTTGTATTGGGCCTTTAAGGGCTAACATTAATAGTCGTCTTTCTTGCCTATGATCTCTCTCTATGATTTGTGTCCTTGGGAATTTGGGAAATGTGTTTCTTTGCATTTCCTGAAAAAAATTGTAGTGAACATAATAATGACAACGTGGTCGTTGCTAAGGAAACGAAACCTGCCTCTTGTTCCTGTTGCATCATATTTTGAGTCGTTTTCTTGAACACATGACATATATAAGGCCAATATCTCCAATTCTAATCTGTGCTATTGTAGTGATCTCAGTGACTTTCCAAGGCTGTAGGATTAGTATTGAGTGTGATACTCCCACGTGTTACATACCATTTGAATGCTCCTGGTCCACTCTTTCAGAAATACCTAAATGCTCATTTTGTAAGAGCAGGGCATTTAGACATCACTTTGAGTGGCCTGCTTTGGGCCTTGTGCATGGTTAACAATTTTCCATCAGTGACGTACGCAGGGCACTCGTCCAGCCGTGAGCGGACAATACCTCCCCCAATACAACGAATGGACGAGTCTATTTCGTCACATTTGGGCCACATTGCCGACATTGTGTCACGTGGTTATTACTACCCCCCCCTCCCTCGCTTTCCTCCTGAAAAAAAAAGTTCAATACTAGACCGCATGTGTGCAATGTATAAAAAAAAAGAACGTTGACCACAAAATGTGGTGGGTAAAATCCCTACAATATGCCCGCCTTTCTAATAGCAGAAACGCTTGGAGCTCGTGATCGCTTTGGACTCAATGCAATCCACGAGTTTGACCAATAACAACTTACATGGTCGATTTCGGCAAATACATTGTAGGGAGACCACTTACAACCATTCCTCCATGTTACTACCGGCAGCAAGGCGATGACCAATGCCCAACCCATACTGTCTATCTCATCTCGCGATGGATCACCCGTCGTATAATGCTTTGTGAAATCCACCCCAGCTTAAATTCCGACCGACGATAGACAGTAATATAACGTCGGTCGGAATATGATCTGGGGTTACATTTGAGTATCATTATATAACCAATAACCAATATAATATAACCAATATAATATAACCAATATAATTACAACCGATATAATATAACCAATATAATATAACTAATACAATATAACCAATATAATTATAACCAATAAAATATAACCAATATAATATAACCAATAACCAATATAATATAACCAATCTAATGCCAGAGGCGCTCAGCTAATGCCAAAAGCGTTCATCTAATGCCAAAAGCGTCTATCTAATGCCCAAAGCATCTGTCTAATATCAAAAGCGTTCATCTAATGTCAAAAGCGTTCATCTATTGCCAAAAGCATTCGTCTAATGCCCAAAGCGTTCATCTAATGCCAAAAGCGTCTATCTAATGCCAAAAGCGTTCATCTAATGCCAAAAGCGTCTATCTAATGCCAAAAGCGTTCATCTAATGCCAAAAGCATTCATCTAAAGCCAAAAGCGCTCATCTATTGCCAAAAGCGTTCATCTAATGCCCAAAGCGTTCATCTAATACTAAAAACATTCATCGAATGTCAAAAGCGTTCATATAATGCCAAAAGCGTTCCTCTAATGCCAAAAGCGTTCATCTCATACCAAAAGCGTTCATCTAATGCCAAAAGCGTTCATCTCATACCAAAAGCGTTCCTCTAATGCCAAAAGCGTTCATCTCATACCAAAAGCGTTCATCTAATGCCAAAAGCGTTCACCCTTAATGTGGGAGTCACGCCTCTTCATCTATATGCTAATCCTAAATTATGTGACTTCATTGTGCAGCACTTTATAGATACAACTTGCCTCATTTTCCAACCATACTTATTCCTCTGCTTCGGTCACTGCACGTCTCCGAGTTCGTCTTGGCCTTCCATGCAACATTCCCCCTCGGGATGCCATGCTAACCAAGCAACGACTATCGCTCTGATTTCTTCACTGAAGAACGACAACATTAAAATAGGCCTACAACGAGAACGCGTGGTAAACTGTCGTACCTTGATTGTATATACAAACTAATAGAGGTCGCGGAAACTTTTCTCTCAACCATGGTAACTTATAACAGCGCCCACAATGCACGGCATTTCTCTAGCCATTCACCGCCAAACAAGCATCGTGGCTATGGGACAGAGAGTCCAAGTGGGACAGCCCATGTAGAATTCCGGAATGATGCCGTAAGTTACCGCGTGCATGCAGACGGAAGCAAGTCCAACGGGAACGCAGCTTAAAGGCCCAATACAACATTGGGAAGATCGGCAAACATCGCTGTCAACAGATTTCCTTCTAATTTACACAGTTTGTAGATAGTCATGATAGAATCCTCATGTTGAAATATTACGGTCTGGGATGCTGTACTTCTCGAGAAATCTTCACTCAAACATCGACAAATAGTTAATTACTCGCGAGTAGGCTAATAGACCATTTCTTACACTACAGAACGGTGCGTAAACCGTGGCGGTTTTTTGCATTTTGCTACTTTCTCAGATTACCATTTGAGCTAAAACCTTCGCAGTATTGCTTTTTTGGAATGGATTATGGATTAACACACAAACTGTGGCAATCTTTTGACCTTTACCAATGTTGTATAGGGCCTTTAAAGACAACAGGTACATGTGCCTCGCTCACGATATAATATTGGCATTTGACAACAACAAGCCAAAAACAATAAGAGTAACCGACCCAATTATTGGCTATAATTATGGGCGCCCCAAAAGCGCACCAGCTCTAGCGAGTCAATACATGTACATGTACATGGACCACTGTATGTACTCGTAGTGTGAACGATTTCTTTTTCGAGTGGCTTTAAATCGAACAACCTCATCACTAACACCCGGCAAGTGTCGTAAGAAGCAAAAGAAAGAGCTATCTACTTAATTTGCGCTCCATGGTATTATGAAGTGGTCACGGGTTGAATACATCCTATTGTATGCGAAAAGTGTGGGTGAAATGCTCGCAGTTTTCACTTCAATGGCTCCACAGACCATGTGGATGAAGCATCAAAGCTTAGACGGCAAGATCTTCCCTAAAGTACAGACCCTAGCACGGTGAAGTTCAATGCCTGATGTACACACGCCGTGCTGGGGTAATGCCGGAGGCAGATTGTGCATCAAATCAAAAAGCATAACAAATCTACCCAATACCGCCCTCTACCGCCCTCTATAGAGTTCAGTCATCAACACCGTCAGTGCGGATAAATCGTAAGCTTTGGTGATCGATTCAGTTTGCTCGGTGAGATGGAAGGACACCTCGCCCATTCACGAAATCAATGAGATTAATGTTTCATAGGGAGCACGTGAGATTCAATTATAGTTTCATATCAAGTGACAAACCTTTTAGTTACAAAATTCGCGTTAAACCTCATCTCGACTCCTATACTCGTACCAACGCCGTGGCATTTGGATCATTTGAGTGAGTGATTACCTGAAAGGATTTTTAATGCGAAGGCATGCAGTTGGAGAATATTCTCTTTTATTGTGGAGGGGCTACTTCGTCTCTACGAAGCCACTGAACCTTAGAGATCGCATGTATCACCGACTTCAAGGCGGAAGGCCCCGTAATATTAATGGTATGCACGCCTTGTATCGTGCGGACAATTATTTTGACCAGGGTACAGATTAAAGTAACTTCGGCTTGTTTTTGTTCTATGCCCTGCCCTTTCCCTAATCATAAGGAATCCACGTCAATTCGTCTGAGGTTATCGACAGCACCCTTACCTTTTCAGTCTTTGGACTACTTTACACACGGACCCATAATAGGCCTATGAGTTAAAATTCAGAAACTCTATCAGATCGACAGAGCCTTTGTTAGCCAATTGGCTACTAATAATGAAAGGTAGCTTTGGAAATTACGCGATAGTTCTAAGAAGAAGAAGAAGAAGAAGAAGAAGAACTTCTTCATTCTTTTGAAAATAACCGAAACAAAAACAAACTAAAATAAACAATATTTACAAGTAAGACTTGAGAATAATAAACTAAATAAATGAATATACCAAAATTAAACAACAAACATAGGAGAAAATCATAATTATGTATAATAGCGAAACATAATATTATATGAGAGATGTTTTGTGATACAACACAAATTCAGTTGAAGGGGAGTTGTCAAAGTAAAGTAATCGAAAATAAACCGGTGATGCGACAGATCTTTCCAGGAGCAGAGGTATAACACCATGTCTCGCTTACGCGAGCTGCTACTCCTGAGAAAGAAAGTCACGATGGTTTAATTTTCGTTAGATAACGGTCCACAAGGGAAAAGTAAGTAAAGAGTTGAAGCTTTGTCAGAAGAGAGACAGGACGGATTAAGTAAACCACGTCATCGTATTATCCTCTTGGATACGAAAGAAAATGGAGTCTAGAGGCCATTTGCAGAGAAATGTTATGACATTGGCGGTAGAAGGTGTATTCAAAAAGAATCTTTAAGCGAAGACGGTGAATCCATATGAGAAGAGGATAAAAAATATTACAAGTACGATATAACCAGTTGATGACATTTTTCAAACTAATGATTGAATAATTTGCTACGTGAATGGCCTCCCGGTTACGACGCTTAGCATATGGTATTAGAGCCCAGTAGATGTCGAAATTTTGAAGCAGGTCTGGAAGAAGACGACAGAGAAGCTGATGAAGACGATTTAGAGCTGGCTGGATGGAAGGGCAGACAACGAAGGGATGGGTGATCGTGCCTAAGATCTAAGAAGAAGAAGAAGACTTTCGACTTTTCAAATGAAACACAAAATACAGTTGACAAATATATACGGTACAAGAACAAATAATATAAAATAAAAAAGGGGAAAAACAATCATACAATTGGAAAAACAAAAAGCACGGTATATTACTAAATGAAAACGAAAACATTCAATGAAAGGGAAAGCAACATTTGAAAGACTTTGATGAAACAAATGCTTTCAATGATAAACAAGAAGAAGAAGGAGAAGAAGAAAAAGAGTTCAAGAGCGGGCGCCCACTTGAGATTAGATGGACGAATTAAAATGTATTGGATAAAAAATGTCGATCAAGATTCGATGCCGGAGTGCTGGTGTGAACGAAGGCAAGTTTGCACAAGGACTTGCTGCACTAGCGCAAACATTTGGGTGGTTTTTTTTTTACCAGAAAAGAATTTCACTCAGTTTCCGAGGACCCGTGGAGAAAAGTTCGTGGCCTACGAGCAGAATGCAATCGAAATTTTGTCAATGTTGACACGAATTATTTTGCACGTCTTTTTTTTTTCTAGAACAGCTCTGTGCCTACTGCTGGAAGTTAGCGGTCAACTCCGTTTGTGTTAATTCTGTCTGGGACGGAGTGGCGTTCATGAAGTCAACTCAAAGTTTCGGACACTGAGTTTGGTAGAGAAGGTCGAATTGTCGATCCTTCTCAGAGCCACACACAGACACAGTGTCGGAATTGAGAATAATATTATGCGATTCGAATGCGCGTGGTATCACCGCAAACTGTACCCACTGTGAGCCCACCCCTGACATATGTGCCCCGGCACTGCATAATTAGGATAACCCCCACTTTTGAGATTTTGAGATTTTCTAATGATGTGAAAGAGTATACTATTTGCTTTCAAATCATATCAACATTATTTCCGTGTGAACTCTGTTGTAAATAGTACTAGGGGACATCGATCGTTCATTTGGTACCAGACACAATATAGCAGCACCATTCTAACTCCTCGAAAGCGGCCATTCAAAAAGGCAGGAACTTTACATTTTCATGAAAACAGTACACAAATACTCCCCCGAAATCCTCGTTTTTTCAACATTTAGAGACAGTTTTCAGAAAAATCCTTTGGAAATAAAATCCTCCAATACATTAACTTTCCGAAAATACAAAAAAAAAATCTTTTATCGAATCGAAAAGATACTTTTACTTCAGGCGTTGTTTACTCGAAAAGTGTTTTGGTGGGATATTCCTCATGTCGCTGTGCCGGTTCACATATCGTTTAATATTGCGTATCTTTATGAGAACAAAAAAGCTCCGAATTAGACAACGAAGCCTAGATGCCCTCCTTACGAACCCAAGAACCTCGTCAGCCAAAAATGGCAAAGACTGGCACCAGAGTTAGGCTCACACTTTCTCTTCCGAATGCCGCGGTGGTTATTATCACGGCACAAAGTCCCTGCGAGTTCGTGCGCCAAGCGCTCAAGCGTTCATTCAGTTTGAGCCTATCAGCTTTAACAGTGTGACTAATTGGGCCCTTCTGCAAAACCGGACTCCTAGGCTTCGGCTCCGGCTTCGTGTATGTTATCCAAGAGCTGAAAGCACAGGTTGGAGTTCTTTCTTGACGATGAAGCTTTGGATCATCCTTCTTCTTTTTTTTTCAAAACGCGGTGTAACTATTCAAAAACGAAGCCAAAGGTCTCCCGTTCTCATGGCGTGCACAGACTTTAAAACTGAACAACAGAAATGGAGACTAAGCCAGAGCCTGAGAATGATTTTTGAAGAAAAAAAATGCCCCCTCCCCGCCGCCTACATGAACTGCTATTGACGTCATTGAGATAATGCCTTCTTCTCGGCTAGGTTCGTAAACAAAAACGTGTTTTTAGTATAGGGTGAGTCAAAACAGGGGGGGGGGAAGGGTTTGGGGGGGATTCTTGTCACATTCTCAGCCGGCAAATTATTGCGAGGCGGAAAGGTGGTTATACACGCCCGGTGGGGCTATCGATCTGGGCAAAGGCTCGCCCCTATGATATGGACACACGGCGTACCGCTAGTTCACTGCGCACGTGCGAAGCCGTACGGAAACGGGAGGTTTTTAGCCGAGTCGACAACACCTTCCGCCCACCGTACCGTACCGAAGGAAGACGGCTTGCACTGGATATGGACCGTACTGCGTGTATATACACGCTCAGCCCTTGCACCGCTCTCATAGCGGACCCTTTGCACACCGCACCGGTGACACGGTTCCATGTCATTAGCAAGTCCCGATCGGTCAGTCGGGCCCACCCTCCTTACCCCGCCCCATCCCACCCTCCCCCCCTTCCCCGTCCACCGGGAGGGATACGGCAGATGAGAGATCGTGTCACATAATTATTGCGCCTCGAGATGGGATTCCGATCATCCGCCCTGCGTGGGCAGAACTCCTAGCACACGCACGGCAAGGGGGGGGGTCCCAAATTCTTCAATTTGCAGCAGACCGGCCGGGTGTGCAAACATTAATGATAATAATATGCAGGTTGTCAGGACATTTCCATGTTGATTGGGTGTTTGGAAATCGGCTGAGCTAGCATAAAATAATAGTCTCTCTCTGAACTGACCTCTTTAGATTGGAGTTAGGACTCCCGTCCGAACGAATGCAAGTTTCCCTCTCCTCTCTAATTTCCATTCATTCCTTCTCTCTCCACCTCTCTCTTTTCCCTCTCTCTCTCTTCACTCTTTCTCTCTCGCTCTCTCCCTAATGCCTGCACATCTCTCCCAACCCTCACTCTCCTCTCTCTCTCTCCCTCTCTCCTTGTCTCCCCCTCTCTCTCTCCCCCACCCTATATCTCCCTCCCTCTCCCTATCCCTCTCCCTTTCCATCTCTCTCTCCGTCCCACCATCTCTCTCTCCATCTCTCCCCTTCCTTCTCCCTTCCTCTCCATCTCTCTCTCCCCTCGCTCTTTCCCCCTCTCTCTCCCTCTCTCTCTCCCTCCCCGTCTCCCCGTCTCCCACTCTCCCCTCTCTCTCCCTCACCCCTCTCTCTCTCCCTCTCCCTCTCTCTCCCTCTCGTTCTCCCTCCCTCTCTCCTTCCCTCTGCCTTTCCATCTCTCCCTCTCTCTCCCTCTCCCTCTCCCTCTCCCTCTCCCTCTCCCTCTCCCTCTCCCTCTCCCTCTCCCTCTCCCTCTCCCTCTCCCTCTCCCTCTCCCTCTCCCTCTCCCTCTCCCTCTCCCTCTCCCTCTCCCTCTCCCTCTCTCTCCCTCTCCCTCCCTCTCCCTCTCTCCCTCCCTCTTCCTTTCCATCTCTCTCTCTCCCCTCTTTCTCCCCCTCCCCCCTCTCTCCCTCTCTCCCTCCCTTCATCTCCCTCTATCCACCTCTCTCTTTATCTTGTTCACCTCTCTTTCATCTCGTTCTTCCTCTCCCTACTCCCTGACTCTCATTGATACCTTGTCCTATTTCATCTTCCAAGTCTTCCACCATGCTTAACTTATAGCTGACGTGTATTATGATATCTGAGTTGGTAGAACTATACTTATCAATAGTGCTGCATCTTGCAACCTGGAATGTTCTGATCGAATTATGTGATCTCAACAAACTCGCTCCACTATTATATACTACCTGTGTGTATTACATACTCTGTTCACGGTTGTTTATTCCTTTACAATAATTTCCCACAACCATTTTTCAATGTAATCGCTGCCTGTTCTTTTACGTATGCGACGAACAAGGCTTGCTTACGAGTACATCGGACGCGCCCCATTACAGAGCGGCATTAAGACCACAAAGGGTGCATGCCTCCCGTATAATACAGCGGACTCCACGGTAAAGTTCATGCGTTTGGTGTCGTCATTTTGAAATTGTGCATCATTATTGCAGCTTGTTCGATCGGTTCAATCCTTGTCCCCCTTCAGTTTGAGTGAATTAATCGTTGTTATTGTCGAAATAAGTCTTTATTAGAGTTAATATGATTTCTTGATCATGCTATTCTGTTTTAACGACCATCCTGCCATTGGCGTGTCTGTCCTTGTTGGCTGAGTGAGGCTCAAGCGATCGTGTTTATACCACGACGGAGCTGACTTGAACAGCACGCAACGTCCCCCGTCAGAGGCGACGTAAACCCCCATCGGGATCCCGGCTGGATAACGGCTCTCGTATATACACGGGCGGAATCATCCCGTCAATTTCCTGCATTCTGATTCTGAACCAGTATGTTCCTCGAGTGCGGGATAAAAGAAACAAAAAACAAAAAACAAAAAAAAGGGTAAAAACCATCCGTATCTACCCCGCGAATAGATCGGCCGTGCCATCTCAAAGTAATTACGCGGGGATTGGTCCCGGAGCCAATGCTAAATCCGAAGTTCCTGTCCTGAGACAAAGAAGGGGGAGGGGGAATCGTTCGCCAGAAGGATGCTAATTTTGTTTCTAAAAAAGAAGATGAAATCAGCGATTGTCTGGTTGTCCTCAACGCTAATAATCCCGTCCTCCTACAGAAGTTGTTGGGGAAAAAAAAATAATGATAAAGGGCGTCTACATCTGGCGTATCCGTTTTACTTACCGCTTCCAAAAGAAATAAATAATGTATATTGTGCAGCGCGGGTTGTGTTAACACAATTATGGTTTTCCATTTCCGATCGGACCATAATCAATCATTTATTGTTGTTTCCGGCATTCGGGCCACTCCCCCCTCCCCCTCCCACCTCCCCCTCCCATCCCGACGTGCCAAATCTGACATGTATATTGCCGATGGTCCACTGCCTAGGTGGTTATCATCCTTCGGGGAACCAACCAAAAAAGAGGGGAACACTTGTGGCATTTGAGAACACTCACCTCGAGCGATGCGTATACGGTAGAATACAGGATCGCCTTAAACGGACGGAAGAGCCGGGCCAATGTAACAGAATAATAAAATAATCGTGTTGGTTAAAAGCGTTAATTGCAATTGGTCTTGTGTTTATCAGACATGCTGTGGGAGTTAGTTTTGGTAATTTGTCCAACCGCCCGACAGTGGGACTTTCACGGATCCATTAGGTAGCCCGTTGATGATTTGTTTACAAGCCGTGTCAAGATAGGCTCTCCAGTGAAGTAGGGGATCTTTGTTGAGGAGCAGAAAAACGTATCATTCTACCGCTATTTCGTCCATCTACCCCCGCACCGTCTGCCGAGATGTAACATGCTTTCCTTTTGTGGTTTGTCAGCCCAAATCAGACACTAAATATGCGTTATTCTTCTCACATCTCAAGGACCAGTTCAAGATGGAGTTCTCTACCTGCCCATGTATTTCCTATGCCTCATCATAATTATAACGTGGATAAATACGGACGATTCACAATTAGTGCGCCCTCAAGAGTTTGCAACGCGTTGGCCAGTCACAATGCGCAGAATCTGTCGACCAAATGCACGTATCGAAAGGGTCGACAGATTCCGCGCATTGTGTTTGGCCAACGCGTTGTAAACTCTTGAGGGCGCACTATTGTGAATCACCCGTATTCTAATTGGCTATTAATACTATCAAAACTCAGTTTGCTGTGCTCGTAATTCCTAAACCAATCTATTTGAACTTGAATCTATTTGAACGCTACTATCATTATTATTAATTCGGTTTTGTCTGACACTTTTCTGTTTTGTCTAATTCGTGATGTTCGTCATTTGTCAAGGTCTGAACTATGTTTGATTGTATGGTTGTTTTTGTCTGTCATATAGGGTTGGTACAAAAGCGTTTATGCTAAACCTTAAACCTAAACGTTGTCGTTCAATTGATGAAAATGTGCAATAATAATTTATCAAGTTGCAAAATGTGTAATACTATTTTATGAAATGTTACTCAATGGACAATATTATGTATTCTTGTAATTTGCACATACTTGGTTACGCTGTATTAAATGCCATCATTGGTGTAATGTAATGTTACGTAATGTAAGTAACAGAATGAGTTAATTGTATTCACGCACTGTTCGTATCTCTTCTCTTCTCCAGTTGGCCTCGTTATGAAAACAAGTCCGATTACGTCACTAAACGCGATGACGTCATAGGCGAGGTACGATCGGTCCCATCCGCGGACTAACCATAATACGGAACGAAACGTAACTTTTCTGGAACGATTCGACACTATAATAATAGTGTTGAGTGACCATTATTATGGTCAATCGAAAAAACAAATCGCTTAATAGACCTGATCAAATTTGTAGGACAGAAACTGAATTGGAACAAAGATTAGCAATACGAATGACGCATTCAATATCAATATCACTTTTACCACCCGTAAATTAAGCTCATTAATATCTGCGCACTTAAAAACTCTAGCTTTAGCTATATCTCCTTGAAAATAAAGCAACGGGCATTATCTTTTTGGGAAGGCGAAAGTCATTAGATGAAAAAAGAAGCGAGGCAGGCCTATTGTTTGCATTTCAATGACGTTACGTGCTGCGGCTTTGGTATAGCGATGAGATCAATACGACTCCACGCACGGCAGACATTGTTCCATTACGACACTGGAGCTTTTAATGCACAAGTTACACTGCACAAGAGATTGACCTACAGGGAGTCTCATCAGATGAAATGCCAAACACATTAATATATTATAGAGAGAGGTGGCATAACACAGGGTCACCAATAATTGCTTGATGACCAGAATTGTCTTAGAAATGCCAATCCCTTTAAAGGCACTCTTACAGATCGCATGCCCTTTGAGGAAGTACAGTTGAACAAGTCGGTGGTGACACCATGTCAGCCACCTCGTTTGAGGAGTGTGACTATAGGGAAAGAGACGTATAACTTCCCACACATTTTTCACTTGTGGTCACTGATTAAGCCCACCGACTGCTTGCAGAGAAGAATGCCCTGAAACGTGATGTGCACGTACGGTACCGGTAGGGGGTCCAGACGTTTCGATCCAAGCAGTCCCGCAAGCTTCGATGGCGAGACGTTTGAAGATTCGAGCCTTGGCGAAGGTACAGGGCCTGTGAAGGTTCGATCTTTGCTGGACCTCCTTCGGACAGCACATGAGCAGGAGGAGGGTCCGCTGGGATTGGGACACCAGACGCTGTAACTCATATGAAGCATTATTAAAACTAGGAATCCTACGGAAGCCCGATCGGGCCAGGTTTTTCTAAAGAAAGAAGAAGTTTTGTTTGCGAAATAACGCAATACCTTTGCAAAACAACGCAAAAGCTTTGCGAAATAACACAATACTTTTGCAAAACAACGCAATAGCTTTGCGAAATAACGCAATAGCTTTGCGAAATAACGCAATACCTTTGCAAAACAACGCAATAGCTTTGCGAAATAACCAATACCTTTGCAAAACAACGCAATAGCTTTGCGAAATAACGCAATAGCTTTGCGAAATAACGCAATAACTTTGCAAAACAACGCAATACCTTTGCAAAACAACGCAATACCTTTGCGAAATAACGCAATACCTTTGCAAAACAACGCAATACCTTTGCGAAACAACGCAATACCTTTGCGAAATAACGCAATACCTTTGCAAAACAACGCAATAATATTGCACGGAGGGAGGGTGGCAGGGAGGGAGGGAGGCAGGGAGGGAGGGAGGCAGGGAGGCAGGCAGGGAGGCAGGCAGGGAGGCAGGGAGGCAGGGAAGGGGAGGTAGGGAGAGAGGCAGGGAGGGAGGGAGAAAGTTATTGCCCATTTATTTTGCAAAGTTATTGCATTATTTCGCAATAGTTTTGCGTTATTTCGCAAAGGTATTGCGTTATTTCGCAAAGATATTTCGTTATTACGCAATAAGAAAAGCCCTGGCCCGATTGGGCTTCCGTAGAAACCTGAGATAGAATGCAAACATGTTTACATACTGCTTCACTTACTAAAATGGCTATGAATCAAATCACTAATGTTTAGAGGGTCTGACGTTTCGATCTCAGCAGATCATTTCTCATGGGGAAAATAACACAGGATTCCCTCCATTGAGAGTAAGAGGTAATGCTATGGTAATGATGGAGACGCCAGGCCCGCTACATTTCTGAGTTTCATTGTAAAATTGGAAACAGAAAAAGAACACCCTCTCCTTAAATGACGCCAAGTTGCAGCAGTTGTATTCGTTTATAATGATAGCTTATTCTGCGATCGACCGTAATAACAGGGATGTCTGGGGGAAGTAACCTGAGACAGTCAAAATCATTGGGTGATCAAAGGCGAGTAAACACCAGTCCAAACCTGGCAAATATAGCCTGCCAATAAATATAGCATTTCAAGCCCTCTAAGCTGAAGTCAGCACTCGCGTTCCCTTGAAAGCAGATTTATCTATCTCTCTCTCTCTCCTCGTTCTAGGCACATTCCCTCATTCTCCATCCCCCTTCCTCCTCTTCAGCCTCTCTCAGTCTCTTTCCTTCTCTCTCTATCTCTGACCTTTTTTTTCCATCCTTTTGTTTCGATTCGTCTGTATGTGTCTCTTTCTCTGTCTTGTCTCTGCCTCTAAGTTCTAACTTAGTCCGTGACTCTGTATGTCTGTCTCCATCTTCGTCTCCGTCCCCCGCCTCCGTCTCTGTCTCCGTCTCTGTCTCCGTCTCTGTCTCCGTCTCTGTCTCCGTCTCTGTCTCCGTCTCTGTCTCTGTCTCCGTCTCTGTCTCCGTCTTTGTCTCCGTCTCCGTCTCCGTCTCCGTCTCCGTCTCCGTCTCTGTCTCCGTCTCTGTCTCCGTCTCTGTCTCCGTCTCTGTCTCCGTCTCTGTCTCCGTCTCTGTCTCCGTCTCTGTCTCTGTCTCTGTCTCTGTCTCCGTCTCCGTCTCTGTCTCCGTCTCTGTCTCTGTCTCTGTCTCTGTCTCCGTCTCCGTCTCCGTCTCTGTCTCCGTCTCTGTCTCCGTCTCTGTCTCCGTCTCTGTCTCCGTCTCTGTCTCCGTCTCTGTCTCCGTCTCTGTCTCCGTCTCTGTCTCTGTCTCCGTCTCCGTCTCCGCCTCTGTCTCCGTCTCTATCTCCGTCTTTGTCACTGTTTCCGTCTCCGTCTCCGTCTCCGCCTCTGTCTCCGTCTCTGTCTCCGTCTCTGTGTCCGTCTCCGTCTCCGTCTCCGTCTCCGTCTCCGTCTCCGTCTCCGTCTCCGTCTCCGTCTCCGTCTCCGTCTCCGTCTCCGTCTCCGTCTCCGTCTCCGTCTCCGCCTCCGCCTCCGTCCCAGTCTCCGCCTCTGTCTCTGGCTATCTCCTCACTTCTCTGTCTCTCTACATCTCCCATACTCTCTCTCCGTCTTGGCCTCGGCGTTGTCTTATCCGATGGCACAACCCATCCATACATTCTGCTCCACTCTAGAAACACTCTCCCGTGAAACACGGCACAGTTGATTCGTTTAGGTAGCCAATATTTTTGCCGAGTTGCCCAGACGCTATGGGCTGGTGGTCAGCGCTCACTTGAAATATACCCCCCACACACAATTCCAAAGTATATACGTACGTAAACGGCACACGTTTGAGGATGAGAACAAACTTGTTGGGCTAGAAAAATTGTGAGGTGTCTGCATTCCATAATGGAGTTATCTTCAGGTCAGTCCGAAAACGCATGTTATATAGTATCAAAAAGGATTTGAGGAGATGAAGAGGAAGAAAAAATCGTTTCTACTATCACTATATATTTAAAAGAATATCCCCATCTCAGGCACCTCCTCCTTCTGTGTTTCTTTAAAGCCCCTACACAACATCGATCGAGGTCAAAGAATAGCATCCATGCGTTGTCTGATCCAACATATGCATGAAATAGCACATCTGTGAAAATTTCAGCTCATTCCACCAACCGAGCCTCGAGAAAATGTATAAGGTTCATCTAAATATGTGAACATTTCAGTTTTTCGATCTTACCAATGTTGTGCAGGGGCTTTAAGAATGGCAATTAAGAATACTTGGTAACCTAAGTCTAAAAAAATGGCCATATTCGGGGTTACTTAAGTTTAGCCATCAGCTTTTGGAGTATCATTTCGAAAGTCAGCATTTCAGTTAGTTCTTGAGGCCTATACTTGGTTTCTAAAAGATGAAAAGACAGACACAGGCGTAACGAAATATAACAAATGCGTTTTTGTCAATCGAAACATAATTTGAGTAACGTAGGTGCACTTAATGGCGCAATGTTGCTCGCTGTACTTGGTGTAGGATACGGTCAATTGAATTCATGTACTGACACTCTTCTTGGATATTGCAAGACGTGGAGTATTTTGAGGCCTACTTATAAAGAAAATGGATATTATAAGAAGGGACCATGGACAAGTGTGCACTATTTTAAGATGCGGAATACTCTAAGGGGATGGTGAGTTGAAGTTATGGAATATTTGAATGGATAATCTACCGCCGGGCGTCACCGTGCATTTGATATTTTATGTATAAAGCAAAACAAAATTTGTAGTCATCCTTATAATTGTCAAATCCATACATGATATTCTGCATAATTTCTAGAGATGAATGCCATTCAAGCTCAATTAGGCTATACATTGTCATGCAAAGATCACAATATGCATGGATATGTAGTTATACATTCCACTTCCAAGCTCTTCCCATATATAGACACAACCATGCAATGACTTACCATAACAGAATCTCTCACAAGTCGCTGGTAGATAAAATCTGGTAGGTAAAATCTTTGACACCGCAGATATAACAAGATTGTCTGCTAGAGCCGACTGTATATCAGCATGCAATCAAGCAAAAAGCACAAATCATCCAGTGTATGTCAAATAATATTATGATATTGATAAACCCTCACCTAGTTACACTATGAACACCTAAATGTTGAAAACAGGGCGACAAAGGAATTTAGTCGTGAACAGAAAATTCACAGTTTTTCACCTTTATTTCACGGCGCACAATGAGCCAATAGTTTTCATGGCAGTGTTTTCACCAGTGGTCTCCAAGGCCACATTCCTGGTTGTAAATGGTTAGAGGTAGTTTCGAAGTAACTGTGAGTGACAGTTACAAGGAGCACCATACAGTACCTCTATGGTGGCTTGGGATCCTACTTGTAATTGAATTAATCATCCCTCAAGGCTGGAGCTTGCCACCCTAGATATTCATGGTGTTTTCCATGGTCTCTTTAGTGACCCGAAGATGTCGTTATCAGGTCAGAGAGACGTTTTTCACGGTGAATTCACTGTAAAATGTGTAGTAAAATCACAGTGATTTTTTAGTTTCACGGCGAAATGACATTTTTCACCAATGTCAATGAGATTAACCCCTTTTTTTACCTTTTGAGCTTCTGACCCACTTGTATCTGAGCGCATTCAAATCAGTCTAATATTTTACCTTTGAAAAGATGAATACTATTCAGGATCAAGTACATTGCTAATTATTGCGTATACATAATTCGCTGATGCTATATTGTGCACACAGCGCCCCGATTACTTTCCAGTTCCCCAATTATTGGAGATCATAGTTAACGAACAAGCTGACGAACTTTCCAGTTTGTCGAATGAACTTATACTTCGAAGCCCTCTTACTGAGTCTTAGTTCATAATACGTTGTACGACTTTCGCCAAACGCCTTAAGGTAACACCAACTACTTGACGATAATTAATAGTGCCATAATCGTTTGGCCCAAAACGTCCACCTAATTTTTGCGCTCAGGTAAGCTCCTTTTTCCCTTTTCAACTCTTCTTTTGTACAAGTTCCATATACTGATTATTCGAGGACGTTAGAACATCAGAGATGACCACCTCTTCGCCCATAATCTGTTATAGGACAATGTGCATTGGTATTGGAGTGGTTTCCGAAGTTGGAAAAGTGATTTAGAGCATTTTTGTTTTGTGAACTTTAGGTCAAAGTAAACTCGCAGGGGCAAGTGACTGTATGCACTTATCCCTCGCATACGAACTACACACAATTCATCTACAGTGCATGTACACAATGTACATGTACATGCAGTACATCACTAGTCTACAGTAATGTGCAGTACATCATCTACATGCGTACGTACTTTGCGGGCCAAATTCATGTGTGTGAATTTTTGGAATCGACCTAGGCCTACAGAATTTATATTGAACGGCTTGTACTAGGCTAGTATTTGTTAATGCAGTATTCACTTACCATATCGTATTCAGCATCCAACCCGAAGGCTGATTATAAATTTTCCAGTAAAAACAACAATATGCAGATTGCAGAATTTGGCCTGATTTTTTCCCCTAGCTGCCAGATTCACTGCCAATGTTTCCAGAGGCATGGCTTTTGGATGTGTTCCCCTTGTCATTTCACGTTTAGACAGATGGGGGGCAAATCCACTACCCTGAATGAAAACAAGTGAGTCCTACAAATTCAATGATAGATAATACAGTAATGTGATGTTTGTGTCAAGTGGAATGTATTGTAACTCAACGAGGGTTTGCCCTACCTGACTCAAGTAACTTCTCGAATTGTGCTCAAGTTATTTTAATTTCTCATCATCTTATTCTGGATTAGAAAGTTTGCATTTGCAGGCAAAACTAGGATTGGAAAGAGACTGCCTCAAGCCTATAATAATCTAGATGAGACTTGAAGGTTTGCACGGTGGAAATACTATGTGGAAGGTTTATGGGGCCACCATGTAACTCTTTCAGGAAGGAGTGTGGTTCTGAAAAGAGTGACTTCTGTAATTGCTCTAAGGTACTTTTCAGAGCCACACTTCTTTTTGAAAGAGAAGCGCTTCATGGTGTCACCGCAAATCTTTATTGCACAAGTAAGGTCCGCTGTTACACTTTGAGTGGATTGACCCTTTCGACCATTTTCACTAAATCCAAGACAAGCTAACAGGTGAGTGGAATCAAATTGTTGAGTCTGTTGTCAAGTCTGCCTGTGTTCATTTTATTTCCTATCTGGCCTGCTGTGTTCAAACTATACATTCGAGCTGCATTAGAGAGGTGCTACTGCATCAGAGATATGCACGATTCATTTGTGTATGGAGTCACATCAGCACATTCTAAGTATTCAATGGGCGCTTTGGACAAATTCTTGATTCTGGCTGGTTCTGCTTGATTCTTGCAGAGTCCGAATAAGTGCGACAGTGCCTTTAAGTCTTAAGATGTGACCTTTTTTTATTGTGCTCATTGAAATTCTAGTGTGGGTGTCGGTAGGTTTGTGTCAGTAGGTGTGTGTTATAATTAGTAGTGTGTTTGTTTGAAAGGGCATGTTGAAAGGCCTATCTGAATAATGAGGATTGATGGCCTGGATGACTGGCATTATTACCTACTATAAATACCTCATTTATATAGTTCTCCGCTGCATGCATTTTTGATGAAACTAATTAGGTCCCTCTGGTCAAGTGGAAATGAGTGATGCTACAATACGCAGTGCAGTCACCACGATGCCTTGCCCAAAATCTGTTCTGTTCTAGACATCCAATGCTGAAACATGGAGAGAGCCAGATGCTTCATTCTATATATAGTGGGACTTTCCCCAGTGGACATTCCTGGTCCTCTCAATTTTAGCTGAGGCTAAAATTTTCAGGGACTGAAATGCACGCACTCCCCCGTTCACCATGAAATTTCACTAATATCATTCAATGGTTTGCCTTGTTTTGTATTATTGTATTACTTTCATCCTGTATTTAGAATGACTAGAGAGGGCAGTATCTATGGCAGTCTGTCTTCTTCCTTCGCACCCTCTATGTTGCCCCCTGATCTTACCAGACGAGGCTCAATGCAGTCACACCCTCTGGCCTGGGGTCTTGGACGTGTGGAATCACACAGTACTAAGGCAATCAATACTGTCTACTCATCCCAGGTCCAGCTTAACCATTAATGCCAAGGCATCTACCCCTCCCCCTGGAAATAACGGTTAGCTGAGGCTGTCCCATCCAGAGATGTCCTCTCTCCAGAAACACACTCACCATGCACCAACTCTTCCACAAAGTAACTGACAGAATATTGTAAGATATGATATTTTCCACTTGCACCCGTATTTTAATCATCATTATTCTTTCAGTTGAAGTGAAACAAAAATATACTGCTTACTTAAAAATAACAAACTTTCATTTCTCCCAAAATATAGTTGGGTCTGATGAAACAAGCAAGATGTTTCTTAAAGGTAGAATAACAATAAGACTTGAAGGTTTGCATGGTTGAAAAACTAAGTGGAAGGTTTGAGGTGACACCATGCATCTCTTCTCTTTCAAGAAGTATGGCTCTGAAAAGAGCTGGTAGCTCTGAATAACAGTGGTGAAGAGAAAGAGGAAAATATGACATGCTAACAGAACATGGTGAAAGAGGAAAGCTGGTTGACAATAGGTCAGAGATTCAAAGGCCCTATACAACATTGGTAAAGGTCAAAATAATTTGTTTCAAACCATAAAAACATTCCAAAAAAGCAATACAAAGTGTATTGCAAAGGTTTTAGTTCAAATGGTAATCTGAGAAAGTAGAAAATTGCAAACAATTGTCACGGTTTACGCATCGTTCTGTAGTGTAAGAAATAGTTTATTACTAAACTATTTTTCGATGTTTGAGTGAAGATTTCTCGAGAAGTAGAGCATCCAAGACTATTGATTTCAACATGAGGATTCTATCATGATCATCCACAAACTGTGAAAATTCGAAGAAAATCTGTGAACATTGATTTTTCTCGATCTTCCCAATGTTGTATTGGACCTTTGAAAAGTTGATTCAAAGAGAACATTGAAGAAAGCGAAGACAGAAGAAATTTAATAAATAACATATCTGTATCAAGCTCAGTGAGTGGACAGGGGGGACCTGTCATTTTCTTGATGACATGACCTTGAGTCTGGATTTTACCCCCACTGATTCATACTTGCTGCAAACACTTACTACAAACTCCCTTTTCACTTCTGAGCTTCTGACCCTCTTGTATCATTCAAATTAGACTAATAGATTACCTTTCAAATACTAAACCATTGCTGTGGGAAAGGTCCCCATCAAGGGGTCGAAATGTCAGACCCTCTACATTTCTAGGATGCTCGGTATAGAGTAACTGTAATGATTGGATACGTCAATAGATTCTGGGAAGGTAATCTACTTAGTACATGAGTTATGTTTTTTTAATTGAAATGCGAAAGGAAATGGTCATGCAATTGCATCTTTTTGGAGACTGACTACATGTCTGTTTAGACAGACTGACTTCTAGAGCCTCCCACGAGTGAGAGGAAGTACATCCTTGCATGCCTACGATCCATGAGGTACTTATCCACACCCGAGCCTACTAGCCTAAAGTCGAACAAATGAAATGATCACATGCAACCTTACATTGGGATCGGTGCGCTTTCCTCTCAGCTCAGTAGAATACTTAATTTTCAATGGACATGAGTGCACCCTCATATTAGTGCCATCATATAATGAATTTTCTCTCGCCGATCATATTTTGTTAATCCAAAAACTGTTGCAAACTGCACACTGATTAAAATGACCTGCAATACATAAATCTCAATAATTAGAGGGCCTGACGTTTCGATCCTATCAGGACCTTCCTCAAAAGCATGTTTGTATTTTATGTTGGTGTTGAATGAATGATCCAATTTATTCGCAAATCCCCAGTCAATGCAGCATAAACAATTTTGTTATTCAATGTAATCATATTTTGATACGGATTTAATACACAATGTTGAGTGCTTTATGCTTCTGTCCCTGCAGTACATTTTTCAAAAGTTATTCTTCTGCCTTTGAGAAAGGTCCTACTAGGATAAAAACTTTAGGTCCAGTACATTTTTGAGATTTGCATTTGTGATTTGCATATTGGGGCATATAAGTCAGTGAGGAGTTTGCAACAACTTTGTGTATTGCATTTATATCGAATTGAGTTGTGCCATTTCTTTGCTGTTAATTCGGAATTTCTTTTTTGTCGAAATTAAAATCTGAAATGACTATACCGAAACAGTATCAAAAAAATATATGAAGTATCGATAGATGAACTGAAAGTTTGTACAAACAGAACGGTTGTTTTGCTATGCAATAATTTGGCGTGATGTTTTCATGAACGTTTAGATTTTATCTGACCGTTGCTCTCGTAAATGGACAAGTTTGTTTTGGTATTTGCCTAACTGTATGCACTTCATGGATTGTATAACAATAAAAACAAACAGCGACGAAAAAGGGTGTTATTGGGAAAAGAAGAAGAAACTCAAGTGTTTGATTGATCTTCAAGTGAACGCTATGCCGAGAAGAGCTAAGTGAAATAGAAAACGGGGACTGGACGGCCCTCGAAGCTGCCTGCCCACTGACGCTCTAGGCGGGCAGTGCATGTCAGTCTTAATTGAGCCCTGAATTATAACATGTTAAGTCATTTGCCTCGCCGAGTAGCGAACCGCCCCAGCCTGGCGGCCTTTTATTAGCGTTCCTTATTGTTTAAGACAACAGGCGGGGGGCCTTAGTCCAAATCAGAGCGACTTGCCGTGTTTACAGGTGTATTAGAATTGATTGCGGCCAGCGCTGGATGCCACAAGTGCTTTCGTTCGTGCGACTGTTTAGGCAGAAGGCAGCGGAGGTCGCGCCGCGCCCGGCCAGAAGACCCGCACGCAGCTCACGGCGTCAGATCAACGCCTGACCGCCTTGATCTCCATCTCCTCCCCGACGCCAGCCCCCACTCACTAATTATTATAATGGAGGATGTGAAAGGCTTCGATACAGACTCGTATTTTATACGCTCTTCACGCTGCTTCGTTTCAAAGTTACTTGATGTAAACAGGGGTGTCCGAATATACCATCTGAGCTGCTCGTGGCACTTGACAAAAGTACGACACTAAAACCTATGGACTTTTATCTAATTTGCAATTGCCCACCCCCCCCGACAGGTGATGCGTATAAATTCACTTTGGAATACCATCCCACAATTTAAACGTATGAAAACAAAATGGTCTGATCTCGAGACACCATTTGCTTGGGGGAAAAAAATAAGCATCAATAACAAAACTATAGCCCCAAGCAAAAGAACAAATTGAAACCAACCTGCTTTTGCTCAATAACCAAAAAGTCTCCAATATTATAGATAGATTTGCGTTCCAATTTCAATAGACTTTTTTTAAAGGCAGAATAATAACTTTGAAAAATTTGACTTTTAGATAGGCCTAGATAGCTGGCGAAATGGAAGATACATGTAGGTGAATAGCCTGGGACAGTTGCATCACTGCTGTATCTCATTGGCCTTTGCTGAAGTCTGTTTTCTCATTAGGTGTCCTTCTATCTCGGCAAATGGGTTGACACTTGACAGGTCATGGCAGCAATGCGTGTTTTTCTTCAGCAGCACACAAACAAGAAAGGGACAGAGAGACCGGGGAATGACGCGGCTGTCTGGCATGTTCAGTGACCCAGAAGGTTACTTCGGGGTGGGATAAGGTGGGTTGAGTGTTCACTCGGACCCCCAATCCACAACTGTACCGGTAAGGTAACGGCCTTAGCGCGGTGCACGGTTAGTCGCTAAGTCCAAGAGGTAATATACAACATTGTGAAGATCGGAAAACATCGATGTCCACAGATTTCCCTTTTATTTACACAGTTTGAAGATGGCCACGATAGAATCCTCGTGTTGAAGTCTTACGGTCTGGGATGCTATACGTCTCGAGAAATCTTCACTTAAACATCGACATACATCGTTTGTTACACGCGAGTAATAAACTATTTATAGCATTACAGAACGGTGCAAAAACCGTCTTTTTTCATTTTTCTACATTCTCAGATTACCATTTAAGCTAAAAACCTTCGCAGGATTTCTTTTGGGGAACGTTTAATGGTCTAGCACACAAACTGTGGCAATCTTTTGACCTTTGCCACTGTTGTATAGGGCCTTTAAAGGTTATGAAATTTCCTCATCTAAGAGTAAGAGTAACCCGAATTCAACAAAGCCATTTAATGGACGGTGATCCAAATTTACCTAAATATCTCATTTTCAAAATGACAAGAAAAAAGGAACAACTAGGCTACCGGCTGCCGATTATATCTCGATGTTACTTTGACATGCATGCCCGATGAAAACAAGCGATGATATGGCACAGAAAAATGTCTTGAACTGAACATAAGAAAAAAACTTGCCCTGATGTATGTAGGCCCATTGGATCGCTTTGACGTAAATCACCTTAAAAAGATCTAATTACGTCATATTAGCAGAGGCTCTCTCAAGCTCATGGATGTTAGAGTCCCTAACAAAGCTTTCAACGTGCTCATCAAAACACTTGAGCATCCTCGGCTATTCAGGCGTCTCAACACCTCACACGCACACAAGCATCTGCTTTAAAGCTCAATAACCGCGTGAAGGGATAGTCTGACACCAGCGGTTATTTGTGTAGACCTGTGATCAAGGAAATTGTAGACATAAAGGTGTGTACATTCAGCAGGAATCTACGTTTGGATGACGGCTCGAGTGGGAAATACACGACGAGTTACGATTTGCAAGGCTCCCCCATGGCACCGCGCTTTAGCATAGAATCTAGCCAGGGTGACATTGCGCTTTGCATGGAACACTTCAACGCCCATACCTCTCAATTCATATTATGGCTATCCACGCGGAGGCTACTTGTCGTATCTTGGATTTACCTGGTTGATGTTAATGGACAGTCGAGGCCCTCGCATGCCATTAGTTCTTTGCCATTAGCTGGCTAAATCGTCACTAATGCATGCCCGCGGCGGGCGAGTTACATAAGACCTGTTTGTATTTTAACCACAGAAATGGTTCTTGAAGATGTCAGTGAAACTCCCGTCGGTCCAAAAGGTCATACAAGAAATTTGTGTCATTTACGGAGCGTGCAATGAGGGCAATGCCCGCGATAATCAGAAGAAAACCAGGTCCAGTCTGACACAGTACACATCCTTCGAAATGACTCCATTCACCTAGAAGCCCCAATGCAGTATCTTCCCTACTTGTTCTAACGGATCCCATGGAAAAAAATAGGGGCCTTTGGCAGTGTTGTCTGTAACACTTGCACCCCTTACTATGAAAGAAAGAACCCCCCTCAGAATGTCCACTCAGTCTCGATATGATTTTCATTTAAATAAACTATAGACAGATCCTCTTTCCCGGTGGTATATGCTGTAAGATTAGACTTGCTGACGCTGTTTCTACGAGGCCATTGCTGCTGTTCAATTGAAAGACTGCGAATAATACAACATTTATATCGGACACAGGAGACAACCGGGTTTGGGGGCGAGATACAGTCCCACTCGCTTACAATCACACGATTTATCTTATCATCTGCGGCGCCTTCAGAATTGGTAGTAGCCTTTTTTTTCTCTCTCTCTCTGTCATAAACAGTGTACATTCAAAAGTGTTTTTTTCCCGCATCCGCACGGCGAAAACTGGCAAGAAGCGCCCACGCCACACGTGGGGCGCCCCGGTCGAATGCAGGGGGAAAACGCATGCGTGACGTCAGGGAAGAAACGACCAATCGGCAGCGAGCTTAGGGGTGGGGGAGGGGGTGGCAACTCACCGCGCGCGCGCACTGGCGCACAAACGCACCCGGCTGCATGCAGCGCAGAGTGCACGGGTTGTGCAGTGAATAAAACATAGCGTGCAGCCGGCAAATATACCACTCACTGTAAAAAAGTTGCCACCCGATTCGGCGTGCGTCATTTGGTCTGGCAGCGGCCTCGCCGATACTTTCCTCCCCCCTATTGTGTGTATGTGTTGCTTTTAGTGCAAGCAAAATCCGACCCAGCAACGGCGGCGGGGAGGTGCGAGAGAGCCCTTGCCTGATTTTTCTTTCTGTTGTCCATTCGTTGCTGTAATAATTATAGTCTATTCCTTTCGCTCATCAGTCCCCATGAAGTACCCCTTACTCGCCGCGGCCGTGCTGTTTGTGGCAGGTCCGCTCGGGATCTGCGAGGCCTACTCGCCCTTCGGCGGCTACAACCGGGCCCTGCTGGGCAATGTGTGGGTGCGGGCCGACAACAGAGACCGGTCGGGCGGCGGCTCCACGGTCGAGGATGAGGCCAACGAGGAGAGATTGGTGAGTATACCCCCCTCCACCCTTTCTCACCCCCACCCACCCTGCCGCAGCCCCATGCAGTCAAACACCCACTATGAAACACCCATCACGTGGTCTGGTGTTCTCGAAAGTCTTTGGGGTTGGTGATTGATATCAATCACTGCACCACAATCATCACCGTGCTTCTCACTGTCTAAAGCTCCGTGTGTTTAGCGTTGATGAAAGGTATCGGGCTAAAAGGTGTCCGGCAAAATCTCAGTACCCGACACTTACTTCGTCTGATTCGATTGATCTTGATCGTAACGATCCTGCAACAAAACGGTCGGCTCTAATATTGACCGCTACCTTTAACAAGTCAACCTGTTGGTAAACAACCTTTTCTTGCAGTGCGTAGCCAGAGTAGTCAGATACCGGGCTTGGTGACTCTATCTTGCGAGAGAAGATCAGTCACGCTGAGGAAAATCATTTGAATTGACTTTAATCAACAAGGCTTGTGCTTTTGCTTCCCTTGCTGTTGAGCCCGACTCTGATTGTGTATTATAAGCGACGGCCAGCCGGCCACTGGCCTCGTCTCTTTTGGCCCTCCGACCTCATCCCAACCTCATCCCAACCTCATCCCAGTGGCCATTGCCATTCAGATTGCGGCTAAATCCGAGCCCCTGCGCCTACCTGCATATTTAACCATCGATTAAATTATGTGCAAAAATGGGAACGTCAATCGCGACTTGCTCATGTGAATTCAATGGGCATATTCTCTGTCACGGCTTTTAAACGCCTACAGAAAATGTCCGGCATTTCCATTGTGAAAACCTTTCATTTGAAAGGCTTTACAGTTCAGTCTGAAACTTTAGACTGACAAGAGAGAGTTATTGCGATGATCTCATCATGTATTCAAATATGGGGAAATCTACGTATGGTTTAACTGGATGTTTTTGCCATCGCGAGTGTTAAAGTACTATTCCTTTAAGAACTGTAATCACGGTAGGGCCTATAAATATGTAATGACAAATAAAAATGCACTGACATGGGATTCTACAATGCACTCTGGTTTATGCTGGACTGATGTACTTGTGTGGGTCTCTAAAGCTGAGGGAAAACCATATTGCGCTACCAAACTATCATTCAAATCTGAGTCTGTTAACTTGCGAAATCAGTACACGGCATTTTGTCCAAGAGAGTATATAGGTATCGGCTCTGTGGATATTGTCTCTACCTAGGCCGTATATCAGGCATTAAGAGAGCATCGGTGTAGGCTATATTATTGGTTACAACGCTGGGGCATCACTTATGGCATTAAATGCGCGACACTCTGTCTCACGGTCTGTGGAATGACCATACATCAACACAGTTGGTCTAAACCGTTCGACAGACAGACGGCTGGCTGCAGTTCTACTGGATAAGCATAAAGCACAGCCCAGTTGAATTGGTCTCGACAGTCCACGTGTGCTTAAGCACGATTTTAGCGGTTGTCACATTTTGATTTCAATAAGATTGTCTCGCTCTGTTTCTGTGTTGAGATCGACTTGTGGTAACTAAGGATGTATTTGTCTACGTGTGTACAGTATAAGTGGAATATCGCCTTAATGTTTGTTTTTCATCAATTGTTCCAACGTTCTGACTTAACGTTCTTTCCGGGCGAACGTTTATCCCATCATTCAGCCGTTGTCTAAAAGCCCTTACACATCATTGGTAAAATCGAAAAACAGAATGTTCACTGATTTACATGAAACCTATACAGTTTGAAGATGGTTATGGTAGAAACCTCGCACCGAAATATTTCTGTCTAAAATGTTGCATTTTTTTATTAAAAGAGTCAAAGAAATAGCATACGTCTCAACCCCTAGATCAAAATTATTTTTCGGAACAGTTCGTCGAATGCTGCATTTTCGCGAAACAATTGAAGCGGTTTTCACGATTTTCTCGAGACTCGGTTTGCGGATTGAGCTGAAATTTTCACAGGTGTGCTATTTCATGCATATGTTGGATCAGACAACGTATGGATGCTATTCTTTGACCTCGACCAATGTTGTGTTATCCCTTTAAGCATTACATATGAAGTATCACACGGTTGTTGTTTTTTAGCAAAGAACGAATGTAACGTGTTTGAATAATATAGTGTTTGTATGTTTATCATATGTGGTCCTCTTTATTAAAACAATCAAATTAGTTTGCACTGGGAAACGATGACCTTTTCAAAACACTTCGATCACTGTCCGAGTGGTAGCCTACGGTGTGTCATTTAAGATCATTTGGATAGTTGGCCAGGGAAGAAGGGGGTCTAAGTTCTGCTTGCATCCTTGGGCAAGACACCACGCCACAAAATTGCTTCGCTTTCCCCGGAGTGATTGATTTCCTTTGAGGGTTAGGTAATAATGACTTCTGTGTGATTAGTCCCTCTGTGCTCAAAATAATGGCAGTGTGGCGGTGGCATACTCCCGATGGAGTTCAGAGTTCAAGAGCTTCAATTAGATAAATGGGTGGGAGATCTTCTTTGGAGGATCCGATATAGTATATCTTTTTTGAGAAAAAACATGGTAATATCCTAACTTGAAAACAGTTTCCTCGGTCGAGATTGGCTTATTGTTGATGGCAGTATAGTGCAGATGTACAGCACCTCTGGCCATGTCTTGAAATGACAAGATTATACATGAGGAACCCCGATTCCTTGACGCACGCATTTTCCGTGCTACATGATCAGCTCTGTCGAACTGGTTGTCCCATTACGGCGATCATACTTTGTTCCAGGGTAGTTGGACAGCTTCTAATTCTCTGAGTGAATAGCGTGGTTTTTTGTTTTTTGCCAGTCGGCCAAAAAAAAAAAAACGAGCTGAATAATTTACACCTCAATTACTGTAGTTTCATACGTGCTCTGTGAACCTGATATACCTACTCCTATAGATTGAAGAAACAATGATGTAATCAGTGAAATGCATACCTGTGGAGAGGGATTTCAGGGTTTCCTCTGACAGGGGACGGGATGTATAATGCATCCAGCAATGCCACAGTATACCTCCCATGGTGGTGTGTGAGTGCGCATGAGATACTCCACTAAGGCACTCAAGGTGACTAAAAATGGACGGGCAAAGATATAGGCCTATATGTATTCTCATTACACATGGCCCTGCCTGATGCATTTGTAAGTCACATATAAATGTCGCCGCAGATAGATGAATCTCAATGCGCTACAAAAACCGGTTCCTCAAACCTCTGGTGTCACGCACTCTGCGCCAGAAGTCTCTCCTCACGTGGCATATCTGCTAACGGATTGTAGCTTGGTGATTCCACGGGGATTTCACTGATCAGTCCTACGACATGATTTGGCAGAGCAGCTGGATAATCTTGAGATCAAGTATAGTCAGTCCCGTTGTGTGTTGAATTATTTCAAGAGCCTTTCGTCAGTGTTACATCCTAGGTGACTTCGTGATCACTCTATAGGGCCTACAAGTTCAAATACAAGAGTCACGATTCTGTAAAAATGCACGTCAGCATAGGCCTAATTCCCTCTTCCTGAAACATTGATTCAAGTGTCGTGTAGTTGCTAACTCAACGATTCCGTAGTCATTTCTTTACAATTATCTTAAGGTTGATTTTTGTTTTAGGAAAGCATTAGGCATATGGGCATGCAATCCAGATTGGAACTTTGCAGTAACCCGAAATGCGACAGCCATTCGGTATAACCTTATAGACACTTACCTTGCAGTTGTTATATGATAAATACACATAGATTAACTAAACAGTTCGATTGTGTGTTGAGATGTATTTCTTTAGAAATTCATTTTACAACTATTGTGCTTAGCATTCTTATAAAAAAATAGGCCTACGTGATTTGTCTCTGATCGATAAAACTGGCAATTTTTTATCCTTGAATCGAACAATTAATTACAACTGTACTGAAAAAATCCTAGAGGCGATGAATTATTTTCAGCGTAAATGTCTGCCAAAGGTGGGCTTTCCGATTCCCGCGGGGTAGATCAACTGTCAGTCCGCTCCACCCAATCAATGCTGGCCTTTGAAATCAACAAAGCCTATAAGCCCGGCTTGTAATTGTCACTGTCCCGGGAGATACCGGGGGCGGAGGTGGAGGGGAAGGGGAGACTCGCTGCCGATAATTCGCACGAGTTCCCCCACGCATCTCTCTGGAAAGCCCCCCCCCCACTCTCCGTGTGAAAATGGACATTTTGGCCGTTGAAGACTGCAAAGAGGGTCTGATGGAAAGTCATCAGTCGCTAGCCAGCCCAACAGGCACGCACTCATCATGACCGATTACGAACCTATCACAGCCTGTGCCTCTCAGCTACTTCGCTCCACGCACGACTTAAACACTGTCAAGTGTCTTTGTGGCTTAGTTACTGGTGGATGGAAGGCTTACGTTTGACTGATTTTTCACCCTTCTTTTTGGCAAGAGGCTATAGATCTGATAAATTGGATTGGACTCGGCGATTGGCATATCAATGCAATCTGCTGCCCAAGGTAGCTGAGCGTAAGTCACGTTATTAATCTGAATCTCAGAAGGGGAATCATGGACATCCCTCGTAACCCTAATCTTCCTATAGCTAAAAGGGAGATGGGAGTCAGAAATGTGGGATTTCTTTTCTTGGAATTTGTTAACACCGCTATATCGTATGCTTGTTTTTCAAACAGCTTTTTCATATTTATTGACTTGGAGTCGGTCTGGCGGTACGGTCAGTCTAAATTGACTTAACATTGTGTTTGGGCGATACGAGTTTCTATACCCTTTCCTTTTTTCATTTCCTTTTTTCATTACGCTTGTCATTCATCTGAAATCCATTGCTGTTTGTCAATGCATTTGTCGGGAATAAGTAAGTTTCAGTGATGAGACTGACCTGTTTGAACGGCTGTCTAACAGAGGTCGGTCCGTGAGTCGTTATATAGTAATCTCGGCTTGTTCCTTAGTCTATTCCAACGATTCCATCCAAAGATTATCAACCAATCATTCAAATCCCTTTAATACGATGTTTGCACCCTGTTTGTCATTACATAGATAGTTTGACAGATTCTCGTATGTAAAAACAAATTAATGCACTAAATAAAAACCAGTCAACGCTTGGCCACAAATACCACGGTATATTCTGATTAGCCCCATAGTTTAAAAAATACATCCGATATAATGTGATAATATGTATTGCTTCACTCGACTCGAAAATTGTCCTCAACATTCGTATGTACCCGACAGAGACTCTTAATCAATGTCTGTTCTCACCTGATTCACTGCATTTGTTTCTTGATGTTCGACCGATGAGTACTAACAAGGCCGAGTACCGACATGTATTTTCTGACAGTGAAACGGCCTGATATCATCGTTTAACTTAGACCTGATTATTTTATGCGCGTGCAAGGATGACTTTAACAGCTCATACTTAACGCCATGTATAACAAATATTTCTATCTTTGTGTACTCAACGTTAAAATTTGTTCACAAGGCGATGCAGATAGAAAACAATAGGAAAGACAGAATGAATTGTGACTGTAGGTCAAAACTCTCTGCAGTACTGTAACTGAAATAACATACAGTTCCAGTTTTTCCCCCACGTTTGAAGGCAGCGTGCAGTCAGAGCGATTCCTATGGGCATACGGTAGTCTAGTATCACGCCTGCGCTCTGAACGCACGAGGATTGAACCTGTACCCCTTCGATGTGATTGTATCTCCTCTAGGCCCCCCTATTATTTTTGGGGGGAGCGACGATGAATCCGGAAAGCTGCAGGGCTTGCCTTATATGAGCGGGTTGAACTCCACGCCCTTTTGTTGAAACCAATAATGGCACACATGCTTTCATAGGAAGAGATAAGCATTCCTCCAGCGTGTGTGTGTTTTTTGGTCACCGGCGATACGGCTTGCAACGTGAGGGTAGTTACCTATTTATTCGGATCAGGACACCTCTACCGCCGCGGCCACGTGGGATGCGAGTGTTTTTAAGACATCAATTTGATCAATAATTACTCGTCTGCCGAGCCGAAGCCGCCGAGATAACGAGAATACGGCCGCCTTTTCCCCGTTGGGAGCGCGGACGCTTTCTAAATTAATCCCGGAAATAAATCTCCAGCGTTTTGGGCATTGGTAAGATCTCGATTAGCTGCGCGGCATCTTTGCAGATATTTTATGTATAGCCGCATGCAATGTAAATAAGGGCGGCGGAACGCACATGGGACAGATGCACTTCAAAATATCGTATACGGTAACATTGCCAGTCAATAAGAGCCCAACTATAGTGGCCTAATGGAGTCGTGACGGTGGATTGTTCAAGATCAAGACCAGTCAAAAAATCCATACTTTCTAATAATAAAACCAGGGTTTGGCAAACGAGTTTTCCCTCAAACTCCCTAGCATTTAGTTACATTGTACGGAGGTAAACGTACGCAAAAGGGGCGAGTTCATTTGAAGCTTGTAAATCGATATTGATAACCGTATATACGCCAGAATACCGGCTACATGCCTTATCCTGTAAGCTTGCCCTGGGTACATCTGTGACAAAGGCGCACTATCATCGTGACATCGGCTAAACTATGTCCCTTATATAACTAAGTGCACATCTGAGCATAATGCACTCATTAATCGTCTGGCAATCATACAAACAGAAGAAGAAGCGTATTTCCTTTCCTGTTGGGGAGAAATGTGGCCAACCTGTACGACCACGTTATCCTCCACGACCCCGAATGGACGGTGTGTGTGTGACGTTTTCTTCCGTTACCGGTTCTTTCAGACGTGCACTTATAGTCGATTGTGTGGCTAGCTCGGCCCTGGCTGGCAGTCTGAAAGACGAATGCATTCCGGAATGGCCCTTTTCAGTGTGACTGTGTAGTATCAATAAAAGAGGCGAGACCGTTCCCGCCGTTGAAGTCCATCTGTGAGTGGATGCGTGCAGGCGGCTTGCAATCTGTATAGAAAAAGAAATCAACCCTAGGGGATTGCCTAAAATGTATACTCTTGAGGTTGCACAGAGCAGTAGTGGCGTTACCAGCACCCATCTCACTCAGTAAGCCATTGTCCCAGTGCATCTGCTACGGCTCCAGATTACACGCGTCTGTTGAAGCCACTCCTACACTGGCTTCAGGCAGTCCCCGGAGGTGCTTGCGTTATTTTTTTGAGCCATAGCCCAAACACGACAAGTTTTAAGTGCAGTGTTTGTTTGGAACCCGAGGCCGCCCTTAAATCCAGTTAGATTGTTCGCAACAAAATCATAACGTGCCTATAGCATCTCCGTGCTCTTGTTACTCTCCCCCTACGGTCGGTGTTGCGTCTTCTTCAGCTTGTACAGCACGATGGTCTACTATGCAATAGTCTTTACAGTGCTACAGGGTGTCGTACTGGTTTTAGTAGAGTGAAGAATTCAGAGAGCCTGTCCATTCGATCGGATCAGGACCTCGTCTCAACGCCAGAATGCCAAGAGCATACATAGATAGGAAGAGAGGGAAATAATACGCTATGGATGACGAAGTTTCTGAGAATTTGGGCAAAGTTTGGTCCGCGGGAAAGGAACAAATTTCGGGAAAAATCGAAATGGTATCTGACAGCTTTGTCGTTGTCAAATTGGCCACATTGATGCAAAAAACTATGGGCCAGAAAATTCTTTGCGTGACGCTCAATATCTCGCCTCTCATTATCTCGCTCACAATGACGTCAGTGCTCCGCTCATGCGAAACTTTTTGCGGCGCTCAAGTTGTTGTGTCTGCATTGATTATGCCCTATACTGAGAAGGGAGGGGGGTCGAGGATTTGCGCATCATGAGAGTAATGGGTTGGAGTTTTAAGCGAAGCAAGAGGAGTGGGATGCACTCAGTGTACTGTTCAAAAAGATCGAAATTCATTATGAACCACCTTGCCGTGAGATACCACATTGTATGTAGACATAACGGCTAATGGGCCAGTTTTCTACATGGCATGCGCCGTCGGAATGTTTGCCTTTGTAGAGCGTGCACCGACACTGGCATTGGGCATTCACAGCGGCTGAGATGGGCCAGACTTTCAGAGACAATTCCATCCAAAAGTCATTGCACGTTCTCTACTGTTTGTGGGAAGCGCGCGCACATTGTAATGTGCGTGTGGGAGCGTCGCCATCGATATCCTGCACTCGGGAGTACAGTACACATCCGATGCGCAAGCAGTGCGCGCATGCAGTGCGCGCATGCACTTTTGCGATTTTTGTATACATCGCGCAGTAATACACATCACTGTGCCATACATACCATTGTAGTACGTACGGTATACCTTTCCTGTACTGGCGAACCTTAAAGGCTCAATAGAACATTGATAACGATCCAACTATTGCCACAGTTTGCGTCTTAAACCATCAAACATTCCGAAAAAGAAATCCCGCGAAGGTTTTGGCTGAAATGGTAATCTGAGAAAGTAGAAAAAGGCAAAAATCCGTCACGCTTTACGCACCGTTCTGTAGTTTAAGAAATAGCAACACTATCGGTGAAGCTTACATGTAAAACCCATATATAGTGCAACACACCCTGTGATTATTCAGTAAGTTACCAACAATTTCCTTCGTCCCAAACGAAACTAGCCTTTATATCTAGATAATCAGAAGAGCACATTTTTTCACAATAATGTGGTTGTGTGTAAACCACCAATAATACAAATTTAATTTCAGATTATCACGATCGAAGCACCTTGTTTACATCCTAATGCTTAAAACGAGGCTTTGGTTGCTCGGACAGACCTCCGTATTAGCATTAATTGGACAGCAATATATCGAAGTAGACTCATTAAGTGTGTCCGTTCTAGCGAGGTAATCGATCAACTTATACAGTATCAATCTGTATAGGCGTTGAAAATGCAAATACGTGTGAGGAGAAGGGTGCTAAGTACGTCCGTTCTGCCGCTGAGTGCCAGTCGTATTGGCCTCGCCTCATGCGTGGACGGCCTCTAAAGCACATTCCCGCCTTTATTGATGGCTTTCGTGATAGAATCCTTATCATCGCCGGGTATACGCCGGCCCCTACAGCCCCCAATTTTCTTTAGTATTAACTCGCGCAAGGACGCAGGATAGGCGGTGGGGAAAAGATTATACTTTGTGCATGTGTAAATTAAGCGCATCTTTTTTTGTGGAGGAAGATGCAGTTGAAATGTGCATACGACTGCATGTGATTCTTCGAAAACAAACCATGCGAAATTGGTTGTCCAACACGTTTTTATTATGTTTTTTTGTATTGATGTCGAATGACGTGTTTCAAACGCACTTCAGTATTAATGCCCCCTGTGGAATGCGTGCCCGCAGGCGGTGCTTTGATACCGCAGGAGGTGCACTATTCAACAGTGGGGGTTTTATTGACACATTCGGTTACCAGTTAATACTTTGGTCAATGTTGATTAAAAGGGTAGCAGCACATTGTCCACCAATTGTTACAGTGCAAGTACCAAGGTGTACGGTAAAACAACTCATTATGTGTGCTTGTATGCATGGATATTGTTACAGTGTCACTCGGTTGTCGTCAATATCTTCACGAAAGTCAACGCAAACGTGAACATAGAATTGGTAACCCACCGAAAGACAGTGAACCCCATGACCCAATGGTCCACGACCAACCTGACCCATGAACTGATAAGTCAATTATCAAGGGAAATGATATTTATTGAGAAAATGGAGTTTGAGAAAATTGAAGTGGTTGAAGCGGGTCGGTGGAAGTGCTATATGGGCAGGTCCCGTACTTAATCTATAGGATTTTCGCGTGACAAAATTACACTGGACCGCCAGTGACTGATTTCTCAAATATTTGTGACTTTCAATTTGCTCTGTACACGCATTCGCCAATCCAATCGCAGCGGCCGTAATCACCCACAGTGTAAACCCTCCACCTCTCCTCTGGCCCAGGTTGGTGCCGGTAACTATGGCAATGGAGCGTGCCCAACTTGTTTGCGCGCCTCTAATGTGCATTTGGAGTTTGCGAATCTCGGATGAGAACCCTGCCTTTTAGCGCTACCAAAGGGCAGAACACTCACTGATATAAAAGGAATCAGAGGGGGAAAAAAGTGGCCGAAAATCCCAAAGTATAGGCACTGTACTTTGCAAGAGCACCAGCGATTATGCCGGCCGCTGTGATAATAAACCGGACAAATAATCTATACGGGCACCGCGTGACATCGGCAGCGCAACTAGCAAGAGTGCGATTGGGAAATGCCACCAGGGTCGATGTAATTTGCACAATTTGCGAGGCCTGACGAGTGTATCGGGTTGCCGCGATTTCAGGCGAGCAGCGCGGGTGAGGATAATGTGGGCGCGGGGGCTCGCGTCCCGGCCACCCAAGCATGTACACGTGCTGCTTGTTGGCAGAGTCCAGTTGCATTTTCGTCACAGCTTCCGTTGGATAACAGTGAGGTTTTTTTTACGTCGGAGACTGAGCTGGTACGGTTCATTGTTTATCCTTTCCTTGTGGCATTGTTGATTCTGACTTTAATATGAAATTGAAGGAAGTGAATATTTAAAGACCACTTGTATACAAGTTATAAACCATATTGTGGCTATCCTCTCAAAGTCCTCTTTCTATTTCTCCTCCTCTTCTCCTCTTCCTCCTCCTCCTCCTCCTCTCCCCTCCTCTTCTCCTCTTCCTCTTTCTCCTCTTCCTCCTCCTCTCCCCTCCTTCTCCTCTACCTCTTTCTCCTCTTCCTCCTCCTCCTCTCCCCTCCTTCTCCTCTACCTCTTTCTCCTCTTCCTCCTCTCTCCTCCTCCTCTTCTCCTGTATATATACCTCTTTCTCCTCTTCCTCTCTCCTCCTCTTCTCATGTACCTCTTTCTCCTCTTCATCCTCCTCTCCTATCCTCCTCTTCTACTCTACCTCTTTCTTTCTCTTCTTCCTCTTCACCCTCCATTCTCCTCCCCTTCTCCTCGACCTCTTTCTTTCTCTTCTTCCTCTTCCTCCTCCTCTCCCCTCCTCTTCTCCTGTATATACTTCTTTCTCCTCTTCCTCCTCCACTCCCCTCCTCTTCTCCTGTGTATACTTCTTTCTCCTCTTCCTCCTCCACTCCCCTCCTCTTCTCCTGTATATACTTCTTTCTCCTCTTCCTCCTCCTCTCCCCTCCTCTTCTCCTGTATATACCTCTTTCTCCTCTTCCTCCTCCACTCCCCTCCTCTTCTCCTCTACCTCTTTCTCATCTTCCTCCTCTTCTTCCTTCTCAGTCTTCTTCCTCCTCCTCTCCCCTCTTATTCTCCCTCCACATTTTCGTCCACCTTTCCCTCCCCATAATTATGATTTAGGGGAAACTTAACAGGATATAGTGGGCAAGCAATAATCCCTCAAGTGTGACCGTAATTGCTTCTGAGCTCTAGCTACTGAAGCGTGCACTGGAATGGAACATCTTGGATCAATTTTCCAGTTCACATAATTGCCTCATTAACAGTGTAGGCCTAATGATTAATTGCTCGGCGTATATTGGGGAGGTTGCGTACCCCTACTACTCTTAATAGTGTCACTGAAAGACCTTTGATTTCAGATTTGAGATGCTTTAGAATTTTAACTCGAGGCTTTTACCGTTAGCATTTAAATAGTGTATGTACGTTAAATGTAAATCTGTGAACATTGATGTCTTTCGATCCATAAGGGTCTTTAAGCTAAAATGCGTTATGTAAAAAAAGTTCACCATCAGATCACTATACATGTACACTGACACGTAACCAGACTCCGGGCGATACGGTAAGCGCGAATGTAGGCCCTATACCTGGTGTCAAACAAAACTTTTAGTTGAAAATTAATGAAACCCTTGATATACTCAAAGAAATAGATACACTCTGACTTTACTCGATGAAGGGCAGATTACGAAAGATAAAAGACATCCTTAGGCTTTGTTTTATTATACCGTTCCTATTCATAAATTTGAAAAGATATGCTTTGGGGATTTCCCAAGGATAGAGTGCGTGGTGAGAAGATTTGCACGCAATAGGAATGTCTAAGTTAATGTTACACATGTCGGTATATGTCCTTCCGTTAAACTTAATATGCACATGTCAATAATCCCGTACTCGAGGAAGCTTGCTAGACTGCGTTTTCTTCAATATCGAAGTGCATATAGAGTGCTTATTTTCACGGGAATCAAGCCACAGCTCAGTGAACTAAGCTTGCGCCACAGGGCATATTTGACTCTTATTAAAAAATATAGCTTCTTTGACAGGTTGGACTACGTGTAAACTACCCGTGTAAGCGGCCCACTGTTGAAAATCTGTTTACCTTGGTATTTCAATACCACAGGCCTTACCATGTGGCTTGATATAAACCGATCCTCGTAACTGGCCGATGGAGAGAAAAAAAATCCGCTATCTCAAATCCGAGATTACTTTCTCATAGCCGTTTTCCCGAACCTAAGCCTTGGTATTGAACAAAGAAATGCAGACTGTGATTTCTTAATATATATTTTCATTTTGCGAGGATTGTGGTCAACAGAGGGATGGATGTCGTCGTCTCCGCTCTTATCCGTGATACATCGGTAATCTTCCGTGACGAGAGCAACCAATCTCACATAACGTAAGCCCATATAGTAAGCCCATATTTTTGCGCGGCTCGCAATCGATACCATACAGACTTATTTACGATTTTATCATAACTAGATTGATAACACGCACGCCATAATTACGTTTGGTCGCATTGTGACGTCCTGCATCGTGAACATGCTTCGTGAAAACGTCGAGGCCAAAGTATTAGGCGAAATACACTTCTTCTGGTTTTGACACAAAATCATCCAAGTTTATTGGATGGACATTTATACCCAAACAATGATCAACAAAATATTGTGTCGGTTGATGCTTAGGGCAACTTTGCGGTCAACGTGTAGTTTTACTATAATCGCCCGACATTTTCGTCAAAAGGGGACCGATGTTAAAAGCAATAGAATGTAATGAAAACGCAAACATAGGTACGGAAACCGATTGTTTTCACCGTAAATTGTTCCAAGAACAAAGCATATTTGAGTGGAGCGTGAATTGAACCCAGCTCTGGTTTACGGAATAAAAGCGGTTGATTTCCCACACTGATGGGCAGTGACATGGCCTACTATTTACCAACCCCCTTTCTCCTTTAAAGACCCTACACAACATTGGTAAGATCGAAAAACAGAAATGTTAACAGATTTACATGAAACTTATACAGTTTGAAGATGGTCAAAGTACAAACCTCTCCCTGAAATATTTCTGCCTAAAATGTTGTATTTTGGGAGAAAAGAGTAAAATAAATCGTTTACGTCTCACCGACATCTAAACTGATTTTTGGAACAGTACGGCATTGAATTCTGCATTTTCGCGAAAGAAATGAAGCGTTTTTCACGATTTTCTCGAGACTCGGTTGGCGGATTGGGCTGGAATTCTCACAGGTATTTCATGCATATGTCGGATCAGACAACGTACGGATGCCATTCTTTGACCTCGACCAATGTTGCGTAGGGGTTAAGTGGCTAGCTGCTAAGATGGACTACCGCCTTTATGAACGATTAAGGCATTACCATTTGTTATCAAGTCGTGTCCCCGACCCAAACTCGAAAGGCGGGATTCCTTAATTCGAGGGGGGCGGGTGAAAGTGTCCACTTTTTGTCGAGCCCCCTCTTTCCGATCTAATGGATCTGCAATAAGGAGACGATTCGAGCGGTCAGTTAACTCATAAAGACCGAGTCCAAATGTCCAATTCCCGGCCGCCAAGTAATAAATGAGATCCATATTGTACGAACAACGGCATTCATCACGTAGCCATGAATTATGAAATCAAAAAGAGCCTTCACGAAAAAGGCGTATAGGTCTATCACTTTGTATTAAAGAGAAGGTAAGATTTTGCGACTGACTTTAGCTATAGGTGTACTATTAAATATCGCTTATCTATTCATTATTTTGGCCTCTTGCGTACCTTTTACCCGCACTAATTACCAATGTTTGAACTGTTTAAAATCCATTAGCGTTTAGCCGGTTAGCTGAGTGCAGTCGCCCGTATAATCACGTAATCAAATTACGTGATTACGTCTTCTCGTATGGCAGTGTCTGCCCCTATACGAAGACATAAACGGTGGAACAAACTTATAGATCTACCGTAAAAAAAAAACCGGAAAAGGGGTATTTGAACAATCCGAAAGCACATTTGCCTATGCACTGTGAAAATAAAGAACATTATGAAACATTGGTTCAAATATCACTGTGTCAGTAAATGGGTTAAATTAGATCAATATGTGAGTTGGAACTGACCATCATTGCGAATGGTTTACGTTTACCTTGGCGAATACTGGGAAAATATTGAGCAAGATCTGATTTTTGTATTTTTTCCATTGCCGGTCTTTAGTATACAATCAGTCTTTGCAAGAAATGTTCAACAAGAGCCCCCAGCATTTTCAGTTTGCAGAGAGAGGCTGTTGTAATTGAAGTTATCAAAGGCTTGCGCGGAGATCCAGAGAGGGAAGCCTTGTTAATTTGCTGGGGATCTTCTAGTTTATGGACCTCCATTACGGGAGCATCGACGCAGGCAGTTGGAGGATGGTGTGGGCGTGGATGATCACGGACTGTCTGAACTGCCTGGAATACACGGGTCCCATACCGATGCCTCTCTCAGGGCGAGATGGAGGGAGGGTTTCAGTCCGACACGCTTAAACAATGTCCATTATGCATGGGGGGTAGCGGAAACGGGTTCCGTGCTGCGTAAGTCATGTGGGGCAGGAATTTGAGCCTTGCACCTTCAAAAAAAAAAGGATAGAGGTTGACTCGCTGGACTTCCAATCATGACAACAATCTTACCAAGATAGACTTAATTTCGAAACGAATGGGGTCTATTATACAATGAATGATGGCACCTGATTTTGTTTCGTTTTTTCCACCCTAACCTCTATCGATTGGATCGGAGCCATGAAAATTTCCGGGGTATGTTTTCCTAACGAGGGCCCGGCACCCAAGAAGTAGGAGTAGAGAAAATGAATTTCGAGTTGTCGATTCTGTTGTGTAAGATGAAAAGATCGTCTTGGCATTGTTCAACTTGCGCAAGAATTCACGAGGAAATTAGACGCATCGTTGTCTTTTGGGGGGTATTTGGCCCATAAATCCTAGGTAGGTGATGAGAACTTTTGAACCCCTGATAAAATGTCTACGGAGACGGCATTCTCGTGGATTTGATAGGCTATCTACCTCATATTGCCTTAAAATGTGATAGCTAAAGCCGTTCAGTCTTGTGTTTCAATGTGTTTGCTTTTGACGCCTCCTCAGGGGGAAGCTATAGAGCCAGGCATTTGATATGCCACGAGAACCAGGCGTAAATCTGCTCGCAGTCTGAAAGAGAAAATAGGAGCCTTGGCATTGCCCACTTCCGGGGGGGGGGTCCTCAGCGGTATTACGGAGCAACCCGAGGACCCCCCAAAAATGGCGCCAAACTTCCCTGATACCCGAGCCCACATATATACCCCAATGTGCGTCATAATGCGTCTGCTTGTGGGGAAAAAAAATCACTATTTATCTTTTTGTTTTTCTACTCAAAGTCGATAACAGCACTTAATACAGCCACGCGCACACGACAAACCGCCTCATAGTTAAAGCAGGTCCTCACTGATGCACCTGATTTAATATTCATAACTGAATTGCACGGTTTGCAAAATGGCTTCAATCGTATCGAGTAAAACCGAAGCCGCTTATCTGGTTTTTAAAAACAGCTTTGCGTTATATCTTGATGGCACCCTGGGATATGTCTCAGACTTGATGGGCAAGCTTCAGTGGCGCCCAAATGGCATTCTTTGTCTCATCCTTTGGGATTAAATCTTGTATCAAAAGAGAAGACTTACCGAATCGGGCTTAGCCTGATCAATTATGAAAGAGCTGCCTTGTGCCATGAATGGCGAAATGATTTCATATATACTTCAATAATGTAGGTCTTGGATTATGCGGTGCATGTAGGAAGAGAAATGACCCAGTTGCTTACATGGGGATATGTGTATAGGCCTACTATTAGACAAATAAGGCATGTGCTCCTTTTTGTATCGTTCACCGTCTGCCCGAATGATCATGACTTTGTGGAATTCAAGCAACCGCGAAACCGACCAACCCACGACCCTCCAAAACCAACCATTCAATCGATCTACCAACCTACTTGACCTATAGATATTGATTGACTTAGTTTTTTCTGGGCATAATTATTGATTTGACGTCCACCTGATTACCGTTACTTGTCTTGTTTGTTAAATCCACCGTAAAATTAGCCATAGAGTGATCGTGTATACTTGGCCAAACCTTGCGCAACCTCGTTTCAAGCGGTGAAAACTATAATCAGATATTGATTTCTAGATACTCAGTATTGAGCAAGGATTTCTTCCCGACAGTGGTCAATTTTCACTGAGTCACTGGAACATTTGTTATTGAAACAAACGTTGGCAAGCTCGTGCCCGACTTTTACCGCGTATATATAGATGAAGAGTGCCACGAATTTTGCCCAAATCTGTCAGAATCATTATTTCCTTTTCATCGATATTTTGTATTCATGATATCACTCACTGAATTTGTGGTGCGAAGTGTTTTCACTTCCATGAGACTAGAAATGACATGGTATTTCTTGAATGAATCTTTACTGATTCAGTATACAGACGATGGTGGGTTTTTTTGGCAAACCGTATATGCGACCTACAACATGAGGAGCATCTTTAAATGAACACACTTGAGAACACTAAAATTCCATTGCATTAAAGTAGAACACCATTCGTATATGATGAGAAAGATCTTCAGCGAAATAGGAACAGAGAGAGTGTAATGCACTGTACTATCCTTGCCATTCTACATACTTATTGAATAGATACCGGTAGGCCAAGGCAAATTGCTGACTACAATTCAAGTACTCGATGCCGCAAGTTGGATATCAAATTCCTCCTGTCTATTCCCCAGAGGCTACGAGAATAACTAGACAAATGGATTCACTTAAACGTACTAATTCAACTCTACAATTGACACTTCTGCCAAGAATGCAGAATGGTGCATCTTTCTAGGTGTATTTTTTCCCGTGTTGGGTTCGTATCAAGTGGAGCTGGGCATTGATTTAAGCCGATAAAAGCGTACTCGAGCGAGTAATTCGTGCTAAATGAATGATTGACGTCCTGCCAAAACATCGCGACAGAGGGGCGGCGATTGGAACGCCTAAGATTTGCGGCGAAGACACAAGTGGCTCGCCGTTTCGAAAACTTGAACGCATCAATCGATCGTGCGTCTCCGCGCCATACCTCCCACGTGGCTCTCGTATGATGCAAATGTTGGGATCCCGTGACATAATGTCGGCCATGGTATATGATTTACCAAACAGCTTTAAAAGGCCACCATCATGAGCACTCCAGAATCCATGCCTCCTTTAGCTCACAACAAAAATGACGACAGCGGCAGTATACATTCGTATCATTCTTTAGCAGAGTATTTCACAATGCATATCCATGCATGTACTATAATGACTACACATTCTCAAGCATATAGATTTCATTCTATAATCAACTTGTTGAATTTATTTTAAAAGGAAACCGCCACAAATGTCTAGCGTAATGACTGCAATGCTTTTATGTGTCTACATCATTCAGCATGTAAAGATATAGCCCTTTATCACCATGTAGTTACGTTATGGGGTTTTTTTTTCAAAGCGCTCTCATAAACCTTTGTAAGTCGTAAACACATTACGAGACGTCCATTTCTCAAATTGGACGCCCCTCGATATATCACTGTTGCGCCTGCTCTTGAGTTGAGCAGAGAGAGAGAGAGGCATCTATAACCACGTTATAGCGACTAGGAGACACAGGCTTGGGTTGATGGGTTGATCTATATTCTGCTGGGAGCGATCGGCCGGGGACAGGTGGCAGGTTTTCAGAGGCACCGATTCGTTCCCCGGCACACCGAAAAGCACACCACCCACTCCATCCAACCTCATGCGCCGCCGTCCACCGTCCCGCAAAGAACTATCACAAGGGGGGATTTTTCGTTGGCGTGGGAGGGTGTGAGATTGGCTGCTCGCCGCTATGTGTCAGATGGGGTTTGCAGTCGGTGCAGGCAGGTGATGGTACTTTTGCTCACGCCCACTACTCTGCTTGCTCCGCCCATACCGTCATCAGGGGAGACCCCCTGTACTTCTTGTCTTAAAAAAAAACACGAGGGCACCTTTTCTTCTTTATTATTCTTACCCTTGTACAGAATATTGGAGTAATGGACAAAAATGTTGCAAACTGCTTCGTAAAACAAAAATTACCAAAATGCAAAAATCAAAAATTAGGAGGGCCTGACGTTTCGATCCAACTGAATATTTCTCAACGGCATATCTTAGGAATTGATTGGTCAATAAAATAATTAATTTTAGATTTGGATAGTCAGAATCACTCCCAAACCCCCGACATTGCTCATAAAATTAAACCAAGTGTTGGGCAAATATTTTGGCTCAACAATATTTGGCCAAACATTAACAAGCACAAAACAAATTCAATAAATTCTGCACAACAATTGTCTCAGTACGTGTACGTTGGGAACAGTGGTTGTTTGGTGGCCCTAGACTATCATCCGTTTGCATCGCTCTGTTACTTTTTGAAGATGTTATTTAATTCAGTCGTCAGAATGCAATACGCAACACGGTGTAGGGATATAGGCATACATGGTTGATAGAGATTCTGGTTTGGAATTAGAGAGAAATATAGCTTCATCCTCATAGAAAACCATCAGAACTTAACGCAGCATGTGATGGATCGCTGAATCTGACTGAAACCACAAAACATGATTTTAAAAAGGTCCTTATTAGTATCATCGGATTTCGAACGTCTTAAATCATTTTACACCGAGATCGAATAATGTCCTTTGTCGAAATGAATGCGAGTGACCTCCCTCGTGACCCGCCCTGTATTATGTTGTAAATCGACCTATACCTGAACCAATAGTCTGTGCGTACAGGTATATGAGAGCGCCACATGTGTTCAGGTATCATATCATGAGTATGGCTCCCGCCGCACACGGGGTACTTTCTCATAGTGTAGGTTAACACTAGTCAGGTGCCCGGCAGAAGGGCAGGAGTGGGTTCAGACGCTAACATCACTTCATGTCCTTCTGATGGGAACCAATTCCATCTGGTCCGTTGTATGGCTTTTTACAGTTACTTTTTACGTCACCATGACGTAATAATTATGTGAGCTTGAATGTGGATAGGATTGAAGTACCTACAAATTATGATATATTGGGTCATTTAGAGAAATCACCTTGGTGATTCTTTTGCCCTTATGCCCTTCCAACCAACGATATACAGTGCAATTTAAGCGGGAAGATTCGGTGAATTTCAGGGACAACTTTTGAAAATAACAGGGAATTTTGTTTGGGACCGGAACTTGAATCCATCACCTCCGACTAAGTGAACATGGTACAGAGGGTGCACGTCCAGTGTATCTGTCCCTGTCCATCGGTCCTATTGTCAAGGCGACTTACATTTTGGGGAGTTTGATTGGTCTTAATTAAGAGGGAAGTTCACCTGCCCCAAACTTGGTTTTTACTTCTGAGAGGCGCCCTTCCCTGAGATAATACAACACCGTGCTCAATGTCAGCGTCACGGCAGCTGCTTCATTTATAGAAAACGCAATAGGAAACCCCATCACGTCCTCGTTAAAGAACTACTGTACCCATTACATTATTGAGCTTCACTTTTGGCAGTTGCGGAAGAAGAAGAAAAAAGACCGAGGAGAGAGGATGTCCAGTTGGCCTAGAGTGTGTTTGATAGACAGCAAACACGGCACAAACTACGGGCTAACTCACAGTGATCCCTCCTTCTGCTCCTCCTCTCCACCCCCTCTCCTCGGTATCATGGGGAGCTATAGCCCGGCCACGAGTGGTGGTTTCACTGCCCTGTTTGTTTTTCGGAGCCGGCCTCGTGCGCGCGGGGCACATTTAAGCTATTAGCGCGTCAAGAGTGGCCACTCGGAATGCTTTTAAAGAAATTGATAAGGAGGTATATAGCAGGGGGGACGAGCGGGCGGGAGTAGCGGCGAGGAGGGAGTGCATGGGGGAGGGGAAGGGGGCTCCCTGAGTCGTGCCACCGGTGAGTGATCGGGAAACAGATGGGCTTGGGACCTGTCTGCCTTGGCGGGGTTTACTCTCTTTAGCCGGGATGCAGAAGGAGGGGCGCTCCTTTTTTTCTCTCTGGTAGACTGCTCCAAGATTCGGGTTGAATAGGAACTTGGAGAATGAATTCATTTCTGTTAGCATTCGTCTTTCCCAATTGTGTCGCTAGTTTTAAGGGGTGGATATTTAATTTAAAGGCCCTATATACTACATTGGTAAAGGTCAAAAGATTGCTACAGCTTGTGTGTTAAACCATTAAAGATTCCAAAAAAAGGAATCATGCGAAGGTTTTAGCACAAATGGTAATCTAAGAAAGTAGAAAAAGCCCCAAAAACGTTATGGTTTTCGCACCGTTCTGCAGTGTTACAATAGTGTTACATTACACTGTAACACTGTGTAAGAAATAGTTTATTACTCGCGAGTAACAAACTATTTGTCGATTCTCGATTTCTCGAGAAGATACAGCATCGCAGATCGTAAGATTTCTATGGACATCGATGTTTCCCGATCTTCCCAATGCTGTATTGGGCCTTCAAAATGCCGAAGCAATGACATTGACACCGTTGTGTACCAATTCTGTAGAATTGGAGCAATGGATGGTCCCTACTGAAACCACCTTTGATATACATAATTCCGTTGATTGTCCCAGAGACAACAGCATTGCTTCTTTAGTTCAAAACTGTGGAACTGACTGGGTCAAAATCTGATATGTTCTCAAAGATCAGCGGTCAATGGTGAGGTAGCACTTTTGACTATGCACCCTTCCGTTGGGAAACTCAACCCGGCACCATAGTGTTAGCCTAAAACAGAACTGATGGAAAATATATTGACCCGTCCAGCACACAATGATTCCAAAATCAAAGTCTAAAAGCTGATCAGGTTACTTGGAAATTTGAACAGCCTTTAAATCAGCGGCTATAGAACGCATGAATACGCTGATTGATATTTGAATTGTAACCTACATAGATTTGATTAGTACTGGAAAATACAATCAGCTATTTTGTAATGACAGTATTTAGGTGGGTGTGGGCTTTGCATATTCAAAGACTTGAAAACTGAAGTTCATGCAATATTAAATACGTTCATCCTGCGTTTGAAGTTAATATGGTGTGCATTGCGTGACTCGCTATCATAACAAACGCTTACTGGAGGTTACCAATGCATGCATCTATTCATCATGTCCGGCTCTTTTCCCATGTAATTGTAAACTGGCCCGAACACCGCCCTCTCTACCGGGAATTCTCATATTGCTTCGGTCAGACCTGCGGCCCAATTCTCGGACAATGCGGGAGAACCGTTTGCGCCTGCCATGGGACCGAGGGGGCCAGCAAGACGGGCACGGTGTCTGCACGCGCTCGGGGCCAATGCGACCGGTCCATTACACCGTCAAGGGTCCGGCCAACCGTGTAATATCTGCAGAGAGGTAGAGGCAAGACAACGTTGAATCTCCGAGACCAACTCTGCGCTCAGTTCATTTTGCACTCTGGCTGTGATATTCTTTCTTGCTGAGAAGCTTCATTGATAACACAAAGTATTTGACTTGATAACGAATGAATATTAATTTGCTTTCAGCCAATCCAATTCAACGTATTGTGATAACTTGTTCTCGTGATTCAATAACTCGATCCATTTTCGACGTCTAATATACATGGATAATCATCCCCGTTCAGCCAGTAGTCTTTTTGCAAAGTTAAGGGGATTTAGACATCCAACTTTTCATCCGCCGCTTGGTATATATATAACGTTAGGCAGAGTATTTGTGTTCAGGATCATGTCATTATCTGTTCTCTCCTATTACCGTAACGTCAAGCCTATCACCGTGATTGTACTACCCGTGGTGGCGAACTCTCGGCCAATCAGAGCACCCTTACGAGCCCTGAAAAGCCCGCTGTCATATTTCCTCATTGGCGGTGTGATGGAATTAGAGCGCGTGGATTGGGGCGCTGTTATCGGATATCCCCACTCGTGTAAATGAACACGTGGGATGGAGAATGAAGTGCGCCCGCCTTTGTGTTGCCACGGGGCCCGCCCTTTCCCTCGACCGCTGAGTGCTGAAGAGGATCCGAGTTAACGCCTACGACTGTGGCTTCAGCTGTTGCGAGTGGCGGTCCTATACGTGCACGAAATGATTCATCGCTGGCAGATTGGCTTATATACCCAATGCCCCAGCATGGATACAATATGATTTTGCATCGAGCATAATGTACTTGCGCAAGGGTCTGCCCTACTCAACGTGTGGTTCAATACTGTATGACCCGTTCTTTGCCCGATTGTCTGCTATTGTTATAATGATGCAACCACGTGACCAGTGGTTAAGACGTCCGCAATAGAAATCAGGAGTCGCTGGTTCGAATCCCATACAAACTGCCTGATATAGTGGCGTGTGCACGGAAAACTTTACTTCTGAATGATACGCGATGCTATACCATTCATGCGTAAGGACAACCCCCCTTTTGCAAATTCCATGGGCTGCAATCCGCCAAAAAAACACATGATTTTGGCATTCAATGTAGTCAACATAAGTCTTTCATTTACACAAAAGATTTAAGGATCTCACTTGCATCCAGGACCCACAAATTTTCTAAATTATTATATTGTAGAAAGGTCTTGCAGTATTTGAAAGTCTTGCAGTATTTAGATTGAGTTACTGATTTGGTATAATTATATTTGTGCGCAGTGATTTGACAACGGAATACTCGACAGACCATGCGGTCTGACATTGATCTTCCGGCTGACGTGGGGTGTACACGGGTCAACATTCAGAATTCAAGTATTCGTGCACGTCGCGCACGACATTTATTTTTTGATATTCTAAAAATAATGCATTAATTTAATCCCGTATACCTTGGAGTGTCCATTCTCGCATATGCGGCAAGAATGTATGTCAACATGGCGTCTTCGATTATCTGAATGGCTTTTTAAACAACTGTGGTCCAAAAGAGTGAGTAGCACTCGAGCGAGCAGGTGAAATTACTTCACAAGGTAGACAGTGTCCCGTGTCGCGCGCATCGATTTTCTTTCGGGGCTGCTAAAAGCGCGGAAGAATACACAAGAAATGGATCATTGGAATTCCGTGCACGCCGTACACTTGAGATATAACCGCTATACTGATCTCAATGTCGTCTGCTTCGACCGAGAAGAAACGAAAGAGCCACGGCCAGAGCAACTTGTTTACCGCAACACGGCCAAAGTGACATCCTATAGAGAAGTGCACGGGTGCTCAACCCCCCCATTAGTTGCCTACCTTGTTTCCTAATGATGCCTAATATGAATTTCAGTCAAGGTCAGTTTCATTTTACTCGAATATAATCACACAACTGTTATTCTTTATGAAGTGTGCCTTCTTTTTTGTTTTTCTTATACAAAGTGCCTTTGAGAAAGATCCTGCTAAAATCGAAACGTCAGGCCCACTAAATTGTGAGACAAAAAAGAAGGGTAAGAAAGACCATGCGCAATGTAGACTTACGGATTATAAACAGAAAATCTAAACTATAATATGTATAGGCCTAAACTGATACTGTACAGTGAAAATAAAGTGAATGAAAACAAAATGAATAACCGAGTCAATAAAACGCCCGTGTAAAACCTTTGGTCACGAGTAACCAGTTTTCAGTTTTCAGTTTCCTGACAAAATTGATAATTTTGCGCTGTGACCTATATATGTTGACACTGTAGTGATACAAAATGGTGACGCAGCTAATGATATGATTTATATGCGTGGATTTTTTTTCAAATGAATATATACAATTCTATTACAGAAGGCCAACAACACGAAAGTGAAAAGGGTCTGTACCTTTCTTGATCCATCACTCGTGGCTTTGCTCATATTTTCCAGCGTCTATATATGATGGTTTACAGGCAGCGCTTTGCCAGTAATAGTCCGCTCTCCAAGCTCTGTGCTTAACCACACAAGAGTCACAATCCCTTTTTGACTAAACGTCAGCACAATTCTCATTGCAAGCCACGGGTTTACTGTACTGTACGAGGAGCAACGACCGCGCGCCTGTTAGGAATGATAATTGTTGACCGGACAAGCCGGTAACAATGACGTACTAGATGGACCTGCAAAATAACATGAGTCTGTTCTGTCTGCGAAGTGTCGAAACGGTCACCTTTGTTAATTAATAGAAATGAACGGCATCTGCCCCGGATTATTAATGGATGCACGTCATAATGTCTGGCATTTCATTGTGATATTCACGTGCAAAAACTTTGGCTGCTTAATTTTTACCCGCAAAGTAATAATTTTGTTATTATTGTATAACTGTAAATGATGTTACTTCCACGCTTTCTTATCTGTATTGTCCTCTTGTTTATGTGGGTGATTGAGTGAATGGATGGATCGATGGACAGACAGACGGACGGACGGACGATGAGTGGATGGATGTAACCTCTCTCCATGGCAACTGAGTGTTTCAATTATACGCAATCGCTTAGCCTTAGGCCTATTCCCGTGCATGTATTTATTTCAGCGCCTTTAATAAATTTTGTTTCCCCGTTTTCCTTCTCTTTCCCTCCATCTTATTGACAATATCCCTGTCTTGGAAGCACGAGGCGGCTTATGACCTTTGCATGCAGAGATTATTTTTGACAATTTCTGTGCGACACCATTACCCATATAATATACTTTTCTAGGTGGCTCGTACTCGCCCGGTGTAAGACATAATACACAACGAACACAATCCCGTGCATGTGGGCTTAATGCTCCGGTTTCATATTATCTCATAGCGCGTGTCGAAAGTAATAACAATCCTCGATTTCCATGTCTTCTAGTGGCCAATAAGATAGATTAATACCCATGTGGCCCATACTGGTCAGGGTAAAATTACTAGATGCATTACATGTAATTTTCATGTGTGCGTGTTTGAACTTTTGAAGAAGAAAAAAAAAGGGGGTGGGGCTTTATGAAACACAAACTGTGTTGCCCTGTTTTTTAACGGAGTCTCAGCATTGCATGTTTTGTGTGTGTGTGCTGAACGCCAGCTATAATTATGAAGACGGCCCGTTTTTTTGTGATTGGTCAATTTCGGAGTCGGTTGTTCGTGTTTGATTTCTCCAGTGCGGCATGCCCGTGGACGTACTCGATCGTGCAATCCCGTCCACTTGTAAGCTAGCTACACCAAGCGTCTCCAAAATCAAGGTCTCCAAAATGATCATCATACAGTTTGAAAACAAACAGGGAGACAAAATAATAAAGCAACAAATTATAAGGCCTATGCATGGATTCTGAAAAAAAAAATTGGGTGGATTTTTGTTATAGCACATTTCATAAAATTATTGATGGTAAAACCCTTAGTGTAAAAAGTCTCCTAAATCTTTTTGTTAAATTTTTGCCAGCTCCCTATGGTGTCATTTACGGTTGTTATTATTATTGATATTACAAACAAATATTGGCCTATAAAACCAATGAGAGATCTTCCAAAAGTATTTCGTGGACGTCCTATTATTCCCTCATTTGTTGGTAACTTTTTGGATGACCTCCCATTGGTTTTGTACACGTTTCAACTGCGGACGTCGGGTACATTCATTGTACACCGAGGATATCGAACACGAACAACCAAAGACACACGTCAACCACTGGAGATATCAAACACGAACATTCAACTGACCAATCACGCACAATGGCAACGAGGCTACCCCTATCTGGCCGTAGGCCTACTATGAAGTGACCACGCCATTTGCGGGTGCTTGTGGCTTCACGGAAATGTTGGACGAGGGCTTCATGGCAGTCCGCAACGTCAAGGCGGAGCAGCGTGTCGAGCCAGCACCAGGGGCAAAGGCCGTGGCTTCGGATCAAGCTGATCCTGGCACGTCGTACATCACCATTCCCTTACCAAGGCGTTCTTGATAGATCGGGGCCGTTTGTCACATCCGGCGCGCCATACGGACTTTGTTCAACCCATTTCTCATGCAGCGTTCATTCCTGTAACTAACAGCCTTATTTTTTCTGTAATGACTCCGTGGTTTTCTGAAACGAAGAGTCTGTTTTGATCCTTTCAATAAAACGTTTGAAGTACGGACATTGAAGGGACTTATGGTTGGATAAGATAATTTCTTTGCTTGAAAGAGAAATTCATTTTGTTGGGTGTGCTGAAAAACAGGAGGGTGATGAATTGAAATGTGAGGAAATCGGCAGTTGTACCAACGTTCCACAAAGGTATACCTTCGTTGCTCTGAAATGAGTGTCGGCCAACATGAGATACGTACGTCTTTGTCGTTACGTCCTGGTACCCGTGATGTATTCCCCATAGGTCTACAAGATACATGCGTGTGTACACACATACATGAATCTGTATCCTTGTAGAGACATGTCTTTGTTCTCGTGCACTATACAACTGTGTGAGAAACGATGTTTTAAAAATGCTTCCATTTCAACCACATTCACTTTCCTGGGTAGAAATTTGGACCGTATGTCCCTCATAATATATAACACTTCAATTTGCGACGGATTCTTACACAACACAAATTTCCCGTTTTTGAGTTATTTCCAAATATCAGTTTCGTAAAAACCTTGTGGAGACCTATACACCTTTACAATTTCCCTGTGGAGACCTATTCAACCTATTCTCCACAAGGCACTATAGATTCGCGTGCAGGTATATACGTTCAAGCTAGCCGTTCAGTGATAAGGCACCCCTCGAAGGATCACACACAATGCAGCAGAGTCGCAAGGCCTGCCAATCTCCCTCGAATAAAGGCGAAGCCTTGGTGTTCTACAAAAGTGTGCCAGAAAACAGCGACCCCTCTGTCATAGGCCTATATTGTATATATGTTTTGATTAACCCTGTAGATGGGAAATTCAAGTATGTTTTGCAATCACAGAATGTCACCAAGTCAGACAAATATCGAAGTGCTAAGGCCTGTAGTATATAGCCCTGACAGCTTGTTGTACGAACAACATACTAAACAATGCAGTAAGTTCTTACTGCATTGTTTAGTATGTTGTTCGTGATACAGCACAGTTTTGTTATTTCTATCACGATCCCTATCGTAACTCGCATCGCGACAATGATTGGAACAGTCCCGTTCCACTGAGCGGACAAAAATAATCAGGATTATGTCCTACAGGCCTATCTAATGTAAGGACCTTTATCAATGTCATTTTCTTCCCCAAACAAGGGCAGTGGGTTGGAGAGATGTACTCTTTCACCGACGTACATAGTGTTCGTTTGAAGCGTCCATCAGCGGTTTAGCCAGTCCACGCGTACCAAATATTGTCCGTATTGTCTATGACTATAGGTGCACGTGTTTATTTGCGGTTTGCCTAGAGGGGCCGTAGAGCTATACCATATCGCGTGAGCGAATCCAGTTCACTCGACTAACCTTCGCGCATCTCCACAAAATACCGATCTGAGTGGGACACACAAAAAAGGCGAGCAGCAACAAAAATCAACAAAACATATTTTGGCTTGGATATTGATACTGGCTCGCCATTGTCCGACGTTGGTAAGTAAAACGGTGTAAAACGCTGTAAAACGGTCGAATCGGGGACGCCTGCAAAGCTTGCTTTGCCTACATACGGATCGATGATAGGTCGTGTACAAAGGGAATTTGCCTCCTCTCCGATTTCCATGGTGGCAGCTTGTCCCTGCTTCTCCCCCCCCCCCCACACACACACACCAAATGGACAACATTCTGTAGCATTGTTGCACTACAACGGGTGCCGGTGTAAGTCAAACAACACGTGGGTGTTACATTTTAGCTCTTTTATTTTGGACAAACAGTCGAAATTGTTTGACTCTTGCAACGCGATATAGGGAGTGTAGAATTACGGCACTATACATGTTCCGGCCACGTTAGATGTGCGTAATCCCTCAATGCAAATTAATCAAGATGCGGAGAGGTGAATGTCTCCTCAGTATCTATAGCATCCAATATATGCTGCACCTTCCGTGAATGGAAATGCAAGTCACCACTATAGATTTGTGCCGTCACAGATCTGATACGCTTGGTACGAGATTCAGTGATTTCTGTTGGTCCAATTCTGATAGAGATTTGTTTCATGGTGAGCGGTGATCGAGATTCTTCATAGAAAAAAAATTGAGTCTAGTCTTAGAAAGTGGAAGGACCAGACGTTTCGATCACTCCTCAAAGGTATACTCTTGGTATGCAATGAAGACTATAGATTCAAGTAATGTTATCCCATTTCTTCTGGTGCTTACTTAGACGTCCACTGCCTTCATTTAAAATGTGTATCTCTGAAACCGTTTTACGCTGCAAAAATGGTACTCACGCTTGACTCGCGTCGGTTCAAATAATACCCTAATAGTCGATCAATTATTAGGTATAAAAACCTCATAAATATTGTAGAGACATTTTTCACCCAAGTGACCAAATAAAAGCACTGCCGCCACGTTGGACCGCCTTTTACGGAAAGTGTATGCACAACTATATGGTATATGATGTTTCTCTGCGCTGCCATTGTAAGGCGGTCCAGCATGACGTCACGTGAAAAGGGTCTATAGGAGAGACCCGGTGTTTGGCAGTATCTTCGCAGCACTGGGAAGCACTCTTTCAAACATCACGTCCCATTTAGCCCAGTCATTGATCAAGTGAACCTGTTAACCAACGTCGTCAGTTCAGTTTGCGTTGTGTGTGACGTAAGACACCAGACGTTATCTAGTTGCTCTCCTTGCTTTCATGCACGGGTCATCAACTATGTGGGCCTATACTGGTAGCGCTATCCGGACGTCGCATGAGGCTATACTGTCCGCTGAGTTCGACTCATGTTTTGTGACGTGCATCCAAAGAGCTAAGCCGACATGGGAGACAACCTTGAATGATTCGTGACCATACACACCCTCCTCTATTACG
>OX465116.1:6080286-6100426 GCA_949987565.1 Luidia sarsii
ATAGGTAGAGACGGAGGGAGAGAGAAAGGGAGAGACAAACAGAAAGAAAGAGAGAGAGAGGAATTACTTACAGAGACACGGACACAGAGATAGGTAGAGATAGGGAGAGAGAAAGGGAGAGACAAACAGAAAGAGAGAGAGAGAGGAACTTACAGAGACACGGACACATATAGGTAGAGACGGAGGGAGAGAGAAAGGGAGAGACGGACAGAAAGAGAGAGAGGAACTTAGAGAGACATGGATACACAGATAGGTAGAGACGGAGGGAGAGAGAAAGGGAGAGACAAACAGAAAGAGAGAGATGAACTTATACAGAGACACGGACACATATAGGTAGAGACGGAGGGAGAGAGAAAGGGAGAGACAAACAGAAAGAGAGAGAGGAACTTACAGAGACACGGACACAGAGATAGGTAGATACGGAGGGAGAGAGAAAGGGAGAGACAAACAGAAAGAGAGAGATGAACTTATACAGAGACACGGACACATATAGGTAGATACGGAGGGAGAGAGAAAGGGAGAGACAAACAGAAAGAGAGAGAGGAACTTACAGAGACACGGACACACATATAGGTAGAGACAGAGGGAGAGAGAAAGGGAGAGACGGACAGAAAGAGAGAGACGAACTTAGAGAGACATGGATACACAGATAGGTAGAGACGGAGGGAGAGAGAATTTTGTATGTCAGAAGAAGAAGTTTAAATGTAATACGATGGTGTATGATTGGGACAAATGAAGAGAACGCAGTATAGGAGTTATGTGCCACATATGTGACCCAGCACAGCGACATGAGGAATATCCCACCGAAACACTTTTCAACGCCTGAAGTCAAAATATCTTCTCAATTCGAAAAAAGAAAGACAACAAATTTGTTTGTATTTTCGGAAAGTTAATGTATTGGAGGATATTATGTCCAAAGGATTTTTCCGAAATCCGTCTGTAAATGTTGAAAAACGAGGATTTCGGGGGAGTGTTTGTGTACTGTTTTCATGAAAACGTAAAGTTCCTGTCTTTTTGAATGGCCGCTTTCGAGGAGTTAGAATGGCGCTGCATGTGTCTGGTACCAAATGAACGAGCGAAGTCCCCTTGTAGTATTTATAACAAAGTTCACACGGAAATAATTTTGATATCATTTGAAAGCTAATGGTATACTATTTCACATCATTAGAAAATCTCCAAATCTAAAAAGTGGGGGTTATTCCTCATTATGCTGTGCCGGGTCACAAATACTTCTTTCACAAAAGAGATTACTTGCAAGGTGTTCCCGTAAACTGTCTGCATATTCCCCCCGTGCAAACCGTCTTATTCAGGTATCATCTTCCACGGGTTTGGGTAGGCGGTGCACCCTATGCTTAGGCAACCAACCAGCTGGCATTTTCCGAGACTGTGGAATCCCTGCCCCTACAACGGGCGTCACCCATACTCCCTCACTCACTGACCATTACGCCAGCCCTCTGTTCGAGCAAAATGGCGCCATTATAACCTTGTCTTCATAATACCTTCACTCTTCACTTTGTGACATTATCCCCGCGGACTTGCCCCCTGCTTATACCGCATGAATCCTCACCCTGGCCTCACTGAATCTCTTGACGTCGGTGTTTCTCAAAAGCAGCGGCCTGCTACCTTGAGTAACACACTATCGATATACATGACTGTAGCTAATTATCTTCCACCATGCACGTACGGCTTCTTCCCTTGTTCTTCCTCCATCTGGAATTCCCTTCCTGGTTCTTGCTTTTCCCCCTGCCTAAAGGATCATTGCCCTGTTTAATGCTAATTCCTATCTCCGGTCTTCCTGAGTCCTTTATCTAGCCCTTAAAGCCCCTACACAGCATTGGTGTTGGTAAGATCAAAAGACAGAATGTTCACAGATTTACATGAAACTTATACAGTTTGAAGATGGTTCTAGTAGAAACCTCGAACTGAAATATTTCTGCCTAAAATGCTGTATTTTGGGAGAAAAGAGTAAAAGAAATAGTTTACGTCTCACCGAGATCTTAACTATTTTTCGGAACAGTACGGCGTTGAATTCTGCATTTTTGCTAAACAAATGAAGCGGTTTTCACAATTTTCTTGACACTCGGTTGGCGGATTGAGCTGGAATTTTCACAGGAGTGCTATTTCATGTATATATTGGATCAAACAACGTATGGATGCTATTCTTTGACCTCGACCAATGTTGTGTAGTGGCTTTAACCTTGAGTGGCTTTTCAGCCTTGTTTCAGACGATTTTTTTGGCACAACGAAAAAACAACGAGCTCTTTCTTTCAGTGGTAATGTATATAGTATTCGAGGACTTAAAGACTGTTTCTATCTGTCTTTCTTTCAGACGGGGGCCAAGCGACCGGCCGGTTCTCCGGTCTTCCACTCGGCCTTGTCGTACGGCAAGCGGGCCGGCGGCGATGTGGAGGAGCTGGCGGCCGAGGAAGGGGCCGACGGGTTCGAGCGGCGCGCCTACCACTCGGGCATAACGTTCGGCAAGCGAACATCGGCGGCGGCGTCCGTGGACAGGCGGGGCTTTCACAGCGCCATGCCCTTCGGGAAGCGAGAGGCCGAGGAGGCGGAGGCGGAGCGTGACCGGCGCGGCGGCGGCTACAACTCGGCCCTGATGTTCGGCAAGCGGATGCACAGCGCCCTGCCCTTCGGCAAGCGGGCCTTCCACTCGGGGCTGCCGTTCGGCAAGCGCCGCCAGTCGGACGGCGAGGCTGGGGAGGACGACTCGGCCCCGGCCGAGCGGAGGGCTTTCCACTCGGGCCTGCCGTTCGGCAAGCGCGGTCGTGACACCGACGCTGTGGTCAGCAGCATCTTGAGTCAACTACGGAACCAGGAATAACCGCGGTGACTCTTAAAAAAAATAAAAAGCAAGATAAGCAAGCCCAGAGAACTTTAACGTGACACCACGAACATCTTAAAGAAATACTAAACTACTCCGAAGAGAAATCTTTAGCTAGAGTACTCTGTGCTATACCGTGACGTTGAGTCCTTAAATAATCCTCAATGCATTGACCTGTACAGCCGAAAATTGCTTCAGCGAGAATTTATGTCAAGATCGATTGATCATGCGACAGCCAAAGTTATTCTTCACCAAGTAACCATTAACAGTACTTCGTAGTTTGACTACAACTGTAGTTGGATTTTAGCTTGTTTCATGACATTTTCTTTTCCGATTTTTCTGTTGCATTAAAACTAAAAAATAACAATAGATACACAGAACCGATCAAATATTTGCGTTTATTTTTTCATGTATTTGTGGCTACCCTTAAAGTAACCGCTTCTGGAATTCCAATTCACCAACGTCTTACTTTTAAAAGTTCATAAATATAGCTATTATCAGCTAATATCCTAACAGGTATAAGTTAACGTCCTGTGGGTATTAGCAAAAATCTCGCAGGTATAAGCCGATTATCTTGTGAGTATATTAGACCATGTCTTGCAGGTACAAGCCTATATCTTAGCGATGTATCAGCTATGATCTTATACATGTGTAAGCAGTACATGATAAGCTTCTAATCACCGTCAGCAACACAAGTAAAATGCAGGACTCCTGATTCAAATCGGTCATATGTAAGGCATGGTATGATATTCACTTAAACAAATACCAACTAGATCATTCTCTGAAGGTATTATTATTGTCTCTTATTAGGACAGCCTTTAAAACAGTTATCAACTGGCCTGAAGAGCGTGATATGCTGGAGTATCTGCACCCGAATCATGTCGGCAAGGGTTTGAGAGATTTGCATGTCTCGGCCTTGACAGTGTATTGCCTTTGTAGAGGCTTGCGAAAGCACAGTGTCCTGTTCATACTACGATTTTGCGAAGAACAACCTTAGCATCATTCGAAATGAGGCGAACGAAAGTCGTTCCCAACTAATAATCTTTAGCACACCAGGAACGTTCTCGTATACGGTACAAAGTACCATATCAGAGGAAACTATATGTCTGTAACAGACCTGTAGTAGTATAAGACTTGGGTTTCGATCCTGTAGTCGGATAGCCGTCACAAGCGAGTTACCAAAAGGCCCGAAATCCGTGAATAGCGAGTGCATGGAGACGATCTTTGAAAACGCGATGCCACGGGCCGTTTGCGAGCACGCAGACCCACCCGGTGTAATTGAACGTACTTCTAGGTATTGATTTGTGTTTAGCCGCGCTTGGTGTGGATCTGGATATAATTATCTGGTACCCTGTACCTTGTAGTCCCTGAAGTCCTACTCTCTCGAAAAAAAAAGGTATCTCAGGGAAAGGTCCTAACAATTGATGAGATTTTACTATTCAAAGTGAAATGCAATTGGCACTGGTACCCAAAACTAGAGTTCTTGTTCGATTCCCAGTCCGGTCGAAATTTCTTTGCCATTTTTATCAACATGTTTCATAGTTCCAGTTTCATAGTCAGTGTTTCACTTATTTTTTTTGATCTTTGGAAATGCAATTGGCTTGCCGCTTGGACTCACGCGCTGACTGACGTTAAATGAACTAAATACATTCCACATAATTTGTCCCGTAATTCCTGTAGTGAGATTCGGTTTTAATTTACGCTTAGCATTATGTATGAAGATAAGCTGTATGAAGATGTACAAATTAAAAATAAGTGTCCTGAAGTCATACATCCATGTTACTTAATGACGAATTAAACAGAATGTTTGATTTTTGAATTTGAGCAGAATCGGTCACGCGAGCAAATGTATTGGTATTTTTTAAGCAAAGCTGCAGAAATTTAACTTTGCTAAATAAAAATTCATTTTGCATGTAGTAGATGGGAAAAAACACACACCTAACGTATGGACACGTTTTCTTTCATTTTTCAAGGTGTAGAACCAAGGTCAGCATGCTATTCTCTGCATTTCCCTAATATTTAAAAACGACCAACCGAAGACAGTTTCCAAGAATACAGACAATATAAAAAGTACCATAAACGATCAATTGATAACAAATTGTGATTTCCTGATAGTTATTTCGCGTGTGAACGTGGTAACATTCAAATATTGAGACAGGCGTTAGCGAGTGACAATTCGTTGCGCTCCAAATTACAGCAGATCTTCGATTTCACCATTAGAGGCGAACTAGACAGCAATGTTAAACTTCTTTGCACCATAATTTTCGCCCCGAAGGTTCGCTTCAAGAACGTTCTGCAAAAGAAACTTTACTGAGTGCATTTGGTGTGCTGTTAAGGTCCAGCTCCCGAGGGCGGTGACATGCTTCTACCGATTGAAAACCCAAGCATTCTCCCTGAGGTACCTGTGATATCAGTTCATGAGGCCAAATTGAAATTCACGGCAGGGAGTGATTGTGTTAAAGCCCGTTCAAGAACGCATTGTTTTTTGGACAGTGTGCATGGGTTGCTTGCTTGCTGGCTGGCTTGTTTGCTTGCTTGCTTGCTTGCTTGCTGGCTGGCTGGCTGGCTGGCTGGCTGGCTGGCTGGTTGGCTAGCTGTATGGCTGGCTGACTGGCTGGCTGGCTGACTGGCTGGCTGGCTAGCTGGCTGGCTGACTGGCTGGCTGGCTGGCTGGTTGGGTAGCTGGCTGGCTGACTGGCTGGCTGGCTGGCTGGTTGGGTAGCTGGCTGGCTGACTGGCTGGCTGGCTAGCTGGCTGGTTGACTGGCTGGCTGGCTAGCTAGCTGGCTGACTGGCTGGCTGGCTGGCTGATTGAGTAGCTGGCTGGCTGACTAGCTAGCTGGTTGGGTAGCTGGCTGGCTGGATGGATGTCTGGCAGTCTGGCTGGCTGACTGGTTGACTGGCTGGCTGGCTCATTGGCAGACTGACTCACTATACTCTTTGGCAGACTGACTTTCGGACCGACTGACAGACTGACGAACCCTGCAACGGACTCCCCGGCCGTCCTATCAGTCGATCAATCGGCCTGTAGACAGACCAACCATCAACCGACTGACCTACCAACCGACCTACCAACCGAGCGAGCGTCCGACCGATCGACCGTCCAACCAACTGACCAACTGTCCGACCGAACGATTGAGCAATAGATATCTTAAGTTGTCAACTTTCGTCCCATTTGCGAACCCGTTCTCGGCAAGTCTATAGGGGTGGTGCGCCGCTATAGACACTTAAACTCAAGCCTCAAATTATTAATAGTGTCGTGCGCTCGTGCTTACATTACACACTCACACCACTTCGTTGAAGCTCAATATACCAATAACTATATAACCAAATCAAAATGGTTTGATTGCACTGACTCCGTGTATAGAAGCTGACCTATACCCCCCTCTCCCTGAAACAAGAAAACGATTGAAGCACATCATTCTTTATCTGGGAAGACTACTGAGGAATTGAAAACCCACGTAAAGCAGAAACCAATACAACATTGGGAAGATCGGAAAACATCGATGTCCACAAATTTATCATTTAAAAAGTTTGTATAGATGGTCATGATCTTACGGTCTGGGATGCTATAATTCTCAAGAAATCTTCTCTCAAACATCGACAAATAGTTTATCACTCGCAAGTGATAAACTATTTTCATACACCACAGAACGGTGCAAAAACCGTGACGATGTTTTTGCCTTTTTCTACTTTCTCGGATTACCATTATTTTGAGCTACAACCTTCGCAGGATTTCTTTTTTGGGATGTTAAATTGTTGAATACAAACTGTGGTAATCTGTTGATCTTTACTGATGTTATAAAGGGGCCTTTAAACCCCCTACACAACATTGGTAAGATCGAAAAACAGAAATGTTCACAGATTTTTGGTTATAGTAGTAACCTCTCACTGAAATAATCTGCTTAAAATGTTGTATTTTGGGTGAAATGAGTAAAAGAAATAGTTTACGTCTCACCGAGATCTAAACTTTTTTTCGGAACAGTACGGCGTTGAATGCTGCATTTTCGCGAAACAAATGAAGAGGTTTTCACGATTTTCTCGAGACTCGGTTGGCGGATTGAGCTGAACTTTTCACAGGTGTGTATTTCATGCATATGTTGGATCAGACAACGTATGGATGCTATTCTTTGACGTCGACCAATGTTTCGATTATTCTATTTTTTTTAGAGGGGGGGAAAGCCGACGGACAACCACCGCAGCACTGTCTATTAGAGTTTCCTAAATGTTAAAAATGGGTTTTTGCTCAACTCGATTCGTTTAACCGCAGCCTCTTTTCCCGCACCGTTCCGCAATTAACTATATAGACGGACGTTCACATAATACCGGAGCCGTTCTTGTTAACGCATCCCCCAAGGCAGTACTTGAAACGATATAGGATCAGCGGATAGTCTTCTCATCGGGAGATTTGACTTCAGACGTCTCTACGGTGTGTTTCCCCCTATCCATATCTGCTCTGTGTATTCAATCGGCCTTGTTTTCATTTTACGGATGAAATGCAAACAGCAGTGAGCGTGGATTGCCCGCTCTCCCCAGATATTCAATCCATTTTCGTTTACTTTTTCAGCGTCTCGCGAAAAAAAAAATGTTGCCGCAGAAGCAACTGTGGGTTGGCATTAACGTATCAAGTTTGGAAGGTTCGATCGCTCGTAAATGAAACCTCCAAAAATCAATCCGTATTTTGCATAGATACGACACAGAGGCCGATCGTGTACTAAGCAAGATGCCGGGCAGATCCGCCCCGTTCGGTTAGTTTCAAATATCAACTCCTATTTTGGGTTAGAACCGCCCTGTTTATTAGTGACTGAGTCTGTGGGTAAGTCTTTACCGGGAAAACCATCGATATCAACCCAATAATTGATCTTTAAAAAAAGGAAGCATGCCTGACGTTTCGATCCTATCATGCAGGAACTGTCCCATTGGGCAGACATTGGACGATGGAGGTCAAATTCGAATTATATCTGAGGCAATTTAAAAGAAAAACTGAGGAAAAACTGACTAGGAATTGCTTGCGACTGGCGCCCCCACCCCAGTAAAGACTAGTTGACAATTTGGGAAGGCCGCCATCATAGGGGCTGGATAGCTCAGATGGAAGAGCGCCGGTACGTTAGTCCAGAGGTCTCGGATTCAAGTCCCGGTCCAGTCAAAATTTTCTTTGCCAATTTTGCAGGTTAAAGACTTATTAACACTAAACACATTCTTCACTTGCCTGATGAAGGTTAGCAGTTTCTGCAACCGAAACGTCGCTACCAGCAACGACACATCGCGTAGCTTTGATCACCTTTCTCCTTACCTGTACCACCGCCATGAACAACCCCTTCATTTCTACTAAACAAAATGTTCAACTGGTTCAAAATATTCAGATTAAAAAAAGAAAACAATGTGATTCCCGAAGCGATCTTTTAATAGGTAAATGCTTCTGACTGGTGCCATCACACCAGCAACGATCGTGGCAAGTCCCCCTCCTCCATCACATTAAGGGCAGGATATCTGAGACGTTTAGAATTGTTGTACCTTCAGGCAAATCTATCGTTTTCCAATCCGATCCAACCGCATCTTTGCTGTTTTCACCAAGTGTGGTTAAAAGATATTTGATTTAGGCTGAAGATGGCCGTGGTTTGACCCATACCATTTTGTGTATACAGTTTTAAACCATCAAAGCAGATTGATGCAATCCCTTTCACGGCGAACATTGGGCATTTACGAATCTCCGCAACAAGGCCCGGTGTAACTGTCTGATCCCGGTCCCATGCTCAGATGAGACCGTTACCATACATGGATAAAAACGCCATACGCAGTGCGTATGGTAGTTTTTACATTTTGAAGGCCGTGCTGAGTCGATACGGCCATTGGCAATGCAGCGCTTTCAGGCACGTTCGTTGAACTGTAGTTATTTACCAACAACGCTCAGTACGGAGCCTATACCTATAAGCCTAGAACCTGCAGTTTTATTGGGGAAGACATGCTACAGTTATTCCCCTGTAATAAGTGTGTATCGATTGACTTTATACAATCAAAAGGAAAATATAGTTTAACTGTGTTCGTTCTCGGATAATCATAATCAACATTCAGACGAAGGGCGCCACCAGGTGCTTGGTTCACTGACTCATCTGAGCACGCTGAGCAGCTGAGAACGTTGCGGCAACGTGCTGAGGTAAGCCAGTGACGTCACGGCTCAACTCAGCCACTGGGGCCCGTCTGAGATCGTTGCACCGGGATTCATTGCCGTCACGCAAAACTTGGACATACAAGTTGTGGGTTTGAATGGAGAGAATGTTATAGTCTTCAAGTGCACTATACATATAGCATTCAACTCGATGCCCGTGTGGCTGCAGAAGCCATTTTATGTCTTTCAATACCTGCACGTGCCGTTATAGCGTGTGTGTGAAACTAACCCGAAGTCCATACCCGTGACTAAGCCTTCTTCTCGTGAAGAACATAGGATATTCCTGACTCCAAAAATACAAGGCCTTTCTCTAAAAAAAAGAAAAAGTCCAGCCAAATACGAAGCTGTAGAACAAGGGCTACGTAGTCAAAACAAACCATCATCACCTCTTTCTTTGCAGCGCGCGTTTGCTGCATAAACTCTGTGTTCCTTCAGCTTGACTGATTTATTCACTGCCGTTTTCTTGTTGCCTTTTTGGGGGGAGTAGAACGTAAAATGAAATTGGCAAAGACGTTTTCATCTCTCCCCCGGCCCTTCCAACCAAGTACTGCCAAGGGAGATCCACAAAAGCGAAACTGGATCCCTGCCACTTTACAATCCAATCTTTGAGTGAAACGATCCGGCTCGCGTGACTATAAAAAAAAAATGGAAACAAAAAATTGAAGGTGAAAACGAGACCGAAGGTAAACAGAATCGACTTCGTCGGGACGCTGTAGGTTATAGTGATGGATGCTTACGCCACACGTTGGACAACAAAGTACTTTTTGCCAATTACCTGCCCTACTTTTATCAGAAATCTTCGGCATTTGTGATTGGTTTCGACTAATACAATCCAACATTCGGGGTTTATTTCCAGACTGATAATCTTATCAGGCAGTATTTTAACTAAGGTTAGTCGAAATGTTGATTGGTGTGTTGCTTGATAGTCTTAAAAGTTAGAGGGCCTGACGTTTCGATCCTAGCAGGACCTTTTTCATAGGTAAAGTCTTTTGCCTTTGAGAAAGGTCCTGCTAGGATCGAAACGTCAGGCCGTCTAACTTTTGAGATGTATATACAGTATAGTGCAGGTCATTTTAGTCAGTGAGAAGATTGCAACAATTTTTTAGACCACGCAAATTTAGACCACACTCAATATTCAAACATCTGTGCCGCAATCCGATGAGTGATGATACACATTTCCATAGGATTAAGGGATATTTTTTTTCAAGTGGCGTGACATTATGGAAATGTTGCTTCTCAAATAACCACGTGTGTTTTTCCAGTCGACAAGTTTACTGATGCACCACACGACCTCCATGGTTAACGCGGCTGACCCATGAAAGCAGGAGTCCCTGGTTCGAATCCCGCTCAAGCTGCGTGAGTTGATGATGTTGTTCCAGTGGGCAATCATCCCTGCAAAGCCCCATAGCACGCACGCAACAGCAGCTACGCACCCGGCGTATATAGGGCGAGCCCTCATTGAATTACGTTCTCGCCGACCGCAAATCATCGCATCTATCATTTTCGCTGAGAGTTAGCGGGGCAGAAACCCCCCCCCCCTCCGCTGCCGGCGAAGGTCCGCACGGTGGCCGATGCTGCACGGCCGTGAGTAATTGAGCAATAAATACACATGTACCTGTCAGGCCCTAATAAGATATGCCTCCTTCATCTCCGCCTCCTCCGCCAGAAAAATGTCCCCTTTCGTCTCCGTTGGTATGATGTCTTATGTGGGTGCAATAGAACGGACGAGCTATAGGATAATCTATAGGCAACGAGGAGTGGTTTGTCTTTTGGTCACGTAACGGCTTTTCGAAGCGCAGGCTCAGGACCTTTCGCGCCGTTTTATCAGCTGCAACTGTTGAAGATTGGGGATGCTCCTTGATCGTCCTATAGACTGTCCTACTTAAAGCCACGATCAAAGCCTGCTTCTATAGAAAAGATTCACCTGCAGATTGGATCTCACATACAAATTGTCACCACTTCCCTGTTCATGGCCTGATGTAAATTCAACATAAATTATTAGGTGAATTACAAAAATGTTGCAAACTGCTTACTGACTAAAATTACCAAAATGTAAATCTAAAATTTAGTGGGCGTGACGTTTCGATCCTAGCAGGACCTTTCTCAAAGGCAATAATAATAAATTATTAGCTTAAATTAATGAAGCCAACGTATTCATAATAAAATCCTAGTTTTCTTTATTCATTTTTTTCAAAATTGTTTAAAAACGATTCCAGACAGTTTATCCTTCATTTTGTTTGACTAAAATCAAGGCCCTACATTTACTTATTATAATAATAATTTCATTTGTCAATTTTCAAACCTATATTTACAACTACAAGACCGTATTATGAAACAGCTTCTGCCTTTGTGAATTCACGCTCTGACCGAAACGTCAGACTCTCTAAATAATAATTCTGCAAATGAAAGAATGGCTACATTAGAAATACTTCACATTTATGCCTAACAATTCCAAAACAAATTAATTCAAAAATTGTTTTGAAGTAAATACAAAAAACTGTTGCAAACTGCTCACTTATCATAAAAATGATCTGAAGGTCATAAATCTCAAAAGTTAGTGGGCCTGACGCTTCGATCTCAGCACGACCTTTCTCAAAGGCAAAATATCTTTGAGAAAGTTCTTACGAGGATCGAATACCTTTGAGAAAGATCTTACTAGGATCTTTTTCTTACTTGAGTCAAAAATTGGTATATACAATTCAGCGTACAATTCTGTTTAGCATAAACAGCCTTCCTTGTGTAAGCAGGATTACAGACCGAATTGCTGAGTTTGGTTAGTTGCTTTGGATTTGTATTTCACCCTCCTTGTTATTTGTACGAAACAAAAAGTGAAATTTGAGTCGGCAAGCTGATCTCATAAATCATGACATTAATTTTGGGCTTCGGCAGATTTGGGTGCTTAAGCAACGCAGGCCCATATAAACGTCAGGCCCACTGCATTTTGTGAATCACGTTTATTTTTGTCGAAAACGATTCGGAACTGTAGACAACAGCTTCGATTCGGTGCTTCCCTACCTGAGTCATTTTCTGCTCGTCTGTAATGTACACGAACCGCAGTTGCCATCTTGCTCTTGACTGCTGTGCATTACTATACCAGACCCTTTATACTCGGATTCCGTTTGTCCATCACAGTGCCTTAAAGGGTCTCTCCAATGAATATCACAGTACAGCTTATTCTCTGCTGCCATCTAGGGATCTTAAGTGTATTGGCAAGCTTCTTTTTCTTAGTGGAGTCAGAAATTGGTCATTTACCTTTACAAATTGTTCCGGGAAATCGTTTAGATCTAGGGGGTGAGACGTAAACGATTTCTTTACTCTTTTCTCCAAAAATACAGCATTTGAGACATAAATAGGCCTATTTCAGTGCGAGGTTTCTACTATAACCATCTTCAAACTGTAGTTTCATGTAAATCTGTGAGTATTTATGTTTTTCGATCATACCAATGTTGTGTGTAGGGACTTTAAGCATAGATTTAAGTATTATGATCTTCAGATCACAGACCCTTTTACAAACTTTGATATGGGCTTTTTGTTCAACGTCATTCAACGACCAACCACTGCAGCTTCGAAATTGTTGATTCTCATCGGTGCCGATCATATAGCCGAATCTGTCTGTCTGTCGCAATCTTTGTTTGGCTGTGGACAAATATTTCTACAGATTTTACGGACAGGGGGTTCAAATCGACCACACGACCTCGATCGAATCGGTAATCAAGCGATTGAAGACGTCTGCCCTAGAAGGCAGCGAGTAACTGGTTCCCGCTCAAGCTGCCTGTATTGTTCAGCAATCGGGCAAGCACTGACCATATACGGTGCTATGACAAACCCTCTTTGAACAGTATCTGTTAATGAAGGCTTAGGCTCGGGCTCAGGCTTCGTCTCCGTCTGACAAAACCTGAAAATCCAGGTTGTCCGGATTTGTTTCCGAATTTCAAGATTTTGTTGGCTTGACCGATGCCTAAGCCCGACCATAAGCCTTCATTTCGTAAACGGCCAATATGATATGATCCCACTCTTTTGTATAATAGAGATGTTTCGCAATCGAACAGATATACGCGTGCGCATACATTTACCTATATATCCGTATATATACCGGTAACCGGCCATTCCACTGTTTCGCATATTATACATAATTATAGCGCTTTTCGCAATCAGCGCTGTGTAAAATATGTCTAAAATGACGTATATTTTCCACTTATAGCATCCAGAATAGCATCCATACGTTGTCTGATCCAACATATGCATGAAATAGCACACCTGTGAAAATTTCAGCTCAATCCGCCAACCGAGTCTCGAGAAAATCGTGAAAACCGCTTCATTTGTTTCGCGAAAATGCAGCATTCAACGCCGTACTGTTCCGAAAAAATAGTTTACATCTAGGTGATTTCTTTTACTCTTTTCTCCTAAAATACAACATTTTAGGCAGAAAAATATTTCAGTAAGAGGTTTCTACTATAACCATCTTAAAACTGCATAGGTTTTGACATGTAAATCTGTGAACATTACTGTTTTTCGTCCTTATCAACTTATTTTGTGTAGGGGTTTTAATGCACCCGTGATTTCATACCGGTACCCTATTTTGAGACTAACCTGTTCGCATTTCAAAATTTGTTGATCACACAAAAAGGTCCCTACATATTCAGCAATTACTTATTTATGAACAACATTACCCGTATTGACAAAAAAACTGAAGACGATTTGCTAGAAATCCGAGTTTTCCAACGCGTCTTTACCGAGATATCCTTGTGGTCCACACGTTTACCGGATATTAAGTTGCGTATGACGTCATAATTGATGACGTACCCGTTGCACTAACCTTATCCATTTGCTTGCGAAACCTCTCTAATTATGAACTGTCTAATTGCTTTCTTTCAATTAACCTCAATAAGAAATCAATATTCGTCAATCTACCATACCTTTCATGAATTCAATTCTTAATGATTGGCCTACCCAATAGTATTTTCTTCAACACAACAAACGATGGTCTTAAACAGAAATCAAACGGATCGATGAAACAAAAATCAGTAATTTGCTTTCATTTCACGAAGGATCTCGTTTTCCAATCATATACAATGTTCATAGAGCAATCCCTTCCTGGTTGAAACATGATTGTCCAATGTATTTCACTTAGAGATAAATATAAATTGCGTTCAGGTAAAGGGTGCTTAGTTGAACTGTGGGTGGATTGTTTCATTCATGAATCAAGGCTTTTCAGACTTGCCTCGCCACTGCCTCGCTTTCACAAAGTACGAGGCGACGAGATCAAGAGACAGGACGGTGAAAGCAAGGAGTTGTGCCGACTCCTGCGCTGGCTCGGAGATCGAAAAGAGAGGCACTTTCGTATGCGCCAAGGTCTTGACTCCGGCGGGTAAACTGTACCAGTCCAGCGAAAATCGATGGAACTGCTTTACGAATAATATAACGAGCCGGGTCTGACACGAGCCACTATCGGGACAATGCAGACCGACTATCATCCGTGTTGTCTATTAGCGAGGGCCGGCTCGGATTCTTATCCCTACCTCTCAGAATGGGTCAGGGTCACTTTGAATGCCAGTCTGTATATCCCTTCCCTCCCCTTCCCTCTCCTGCCCTCTCCTGCCCTTCCCTGCCCTTCCCTCCCCTGCCCTCCCTCTCCTTCTCTTTCCTCCCCTGCCCTTTCCTTCCATTCCCCTTCCCTGCCCTTCCCTTTCCTCCCCTGCCCTCCCCTTCCCTTCCCTCCCCTTCCCTTCTCTTCCCTTCCCTCCGGCCCTCCCATTCCCTTCCCTTCCCTTCCCTTCCCTTTCCTGCCCTTCCCTTCCCTTCCCTTTGCTCCCCTGTCCTTCCCTTCTCTTCCTTTCCCTTCCCTTCCCTTCCCTTTCCTTCCCTTCCCTTCCCTTCCCTTCCCTTCCCTTCCCTTCCCTTCCCTTCCCTTCCCTTCCCTTCCCTTCCCTTTCCTGCCCTTCCCTTCCCTTCCCTTTCCTCCTCTGCCCTTCCCTTCTCTTCCCTTCCCTGCCCTTCCCTTCCCTTCCCTTTCCTCCCCTTCCCTTCCCTTCCCTTTCCTCCCCTTCCCTTTCCTCCTCTGCCCTTCCCTTCCCTTCCCTGCCCTTCCCTTCCCTTTCCTCCCCATGCCCTCCCCTCTCCTGCCCTCTCCTGCCCTTCCCTTTCCTGCCCTCCCCTCCCCACCCCTCCCCCTCTCCTCTCCTCCCCTCTCCCCTTCCTTTCCCTCCCCTGCACTGGCCTCTCCTGTCATTCCACTTACCTCCCCACCCCTGTCCTCTCCCCTACCCTCTCATCTCCTGCCCTGCCCTGCCCACCCTACCCCACCCTACCCCACCCTACCCCACCCTCCTCTCCTGCCATCCCCTCCCCATCCCTCCCCACCCCTCTCCTCTCCTCTCCTCCCTTTCCAACCCCTTCCCTTCCCGCCTCTGCCCTGCCCTCTCCTGCCCTCCCCTCCCCCACCACTCCCCACCCCTCTCCTCCCCTTCCTACCTCTTCCCTCCTGCCCTGCCCTCCCCTGCCTTCCCCTGCCCTTTCCCACCCCTCCCCTCCCCTCTTCTGCCCACCCCACCCCTCTCCTCTCCCTCTCCACTTCACTTTAAATGTCATCACCGTTTAATTCAAAAGTCAACAGAGAATATCGAAAGACGGCCTCGGTAGCCTCAGATTTTATATATATATACATTAGGGCATTATGCTTTTTCAATTGGGCTTAAATTGAGCGGAGATAATTGGACCGAATAAGCCAAGTGCTCAAGCAGTACCGTTAATGGGCGATTAGGCGTTGGTCATGCAGGACGCACTGTGCGTGAAGATGGTTCAACGGTCTATTATGCACCTTTTTGGCATGGCATTGATTTAGAGGTGCCTACGTTTCGATCACAGCAGTACCTATTGACAATAGGTTCTGACTCTGCCTCTTAGAATTTAGAAAGATCCTGCCATTGCCAGGGAATCGGAGAGTCTGTCCCTTTGAATGTTTCAATTTTTGTCTCCGTTGCGGATAGGAGTGTATAGTTGGGATTTATTCACTCAGACACCGGATTGGAGAAGCATGCTCATGCCTTCGGACTGTTCAACCACACGGCCTTAGCACCCAGGAATGGAATAGCTATACCACCAATAGTTTATTTACTTTCCCCCCTTTGATCCCCTTCTCTGATCCCTTCCCTGCCGCCCCCCCCCCCTCCGTCTCATCTTAATCCGTCTACCATCTTTTCTTCTCTGTACAATCTAAGGGTCTGTATTCTATTACTCCTTTTCCTTCAAATCATCTTCGTTCTTTTTGCTGTTGAGAAAAGGTCCCCCTATAGAATCGAAACACGTTTGGTTAAGATTCTTATTTGTACATTTGGTTTAGATTCTTATTTGTACATTTGGTTAGATTTAGACTCCTATAAATTTAGTTGGCAGTTATGGTTTTCTCGTGTTCTTTTTTTTTTTTGGGGGGGGGGGTGGGGTATTCAAAATCTTATTTCAGAAACAGAGACACCAATTGTCGAGTGGTTAGAAGGTTCGTCTGTTTCTTCCAACGTTCTGCCTCTCTCTGGATTTCCTTTCCTTGTTCATGTATCCCATCACCTGCCTATGGTCCTGCCCTTTTTCAGAGGAATGTCAATTCCTCTCTCCTTCTTTCCTTAGCCCTTAATAACCTTGAGTGGCTTTTGTAGCGTTGTTTTTGGCCAACCTTGCTGCTGTAGTTGCTGCTTCGATTTTCGAAACGAAAGGGTAACTGGCTCTCTTTAGAGGTAGGGGTGTTTGAAAGGCGGCGAGGAAAGGAACCCGCCTCTTTAATACCACATCATGCTGTGATCTTGTAAAAAATGTGACCCGGCACAACGACATGAGGAATATCCCACCAAAACACTTTTTGAGTAAACAACGCCTTAAGTTAAAGTATCTTCACAATTTGATCACAAATCAATTTTCTTTTCTTTATATTTTCGGAAATTTTAAGTATTAGAGGATATTATATTTTGATATCATTTGAAAGCTAATGCTATACTCTTTCACATCATTAGATCACGATATAATTAATGATAGCATAGCATGTCCTTTACCTTAAAGGCTCTATACGACATTGGTAAAAAGTCGAATGATTGCCACAGTTTGAGTGTTAAACCATTAAACATTCCAAAAAAGAAAACCTGCGAAGGGTTTGGCTCAAATGGTAATCTGAGAAAGTAGATAAGGTAACAAGAAATCACGGTTTTCGCACCATTCTGTAGTGTAAGAAATATTTCATTACTCGCGAGTAATAAACTAGTTGTCGATGTTTGAGAGAAGTTTTCTTGAGAAATATAGCATCCCAGACCGTAAGATCATGCCCATCTACAAACTGTCTAAATTCGAAGGAAATATGTAGACATCCGATCTTCCCAATGCTGTATTGGGCCTTTACATCGCTGGACTTGGATTTGTCACCACTTTGCTTTCTGCCTTTCGTGGCTGATTTCTCGAGAAGTACAGCATCCCGGACCGTGCGATTTCAACATGAGGATGTTCTCCGATCTTTTCAATGTTGTATTGGGCATTTTTACCGTTTATTCCAGGAACACGTTGCCCTTGACACTGGCATAATTCTGAGCTCATTCCGGCCAGTAGTCAGAGAAGCAATGGTTGTCTTCAGCAGTTCGGCAACATGCAGATGTATGCTTTGTCCCGATCGCATGGCAACAGGTGTTATTCAGAATCTTCGCTATATGAGAGTGGGAGCCGTATACCCGTATACAAGCCGTATACAAAGCACTGGCATTTCAAAGGTTAATTGCTCGTCAGATAATTACCACTTGCTGTATTCGCTGTACGTCTCATTCACTTGTATATGATACTTCACATTCGAACAAAATACTTTCAATTTCACAAAACTAGGTTGATGATTTCAATCGATTTACTGAAATCACCCTAGATTCGTTAGTCATATAGGTCTAATGCAAGATGCCTCCTTTGTTTGGCGATTTTTTTTAAAGCGCACGATGCATGCGCACACGACATTTTGGAGGGCTCAGTTATCCATTACGCGAAGGGCATGGGATTTTGTAAGCAGTCTTTGAGTTATACGGTATAACGGGAGACATCAATGGTCGATTATCAGACGCGTGGGTTAAAAAACCGCTTGGGCACATGCATTGGTTACTGTGCTTTGCTTTGGGTTGCGTCACTTAAATGACGAATCCTTACAGAGCATTTCAGTAAATTATAAATTGGACTATAAGGATAAGGCTAAATGGATTTTGCTTCGCTGTCTATTTCTGCGTGTTATATACCGGTACTCTTACTTTGGGTCAAACAGCAATCATCCGAACAAATAGCTGTATACGCCTAGAAAACAAAGTATTACGGTGATATTGCGTCACTCGGCCTGCAGTCGCTCTACGGGATCAAAATCTTATACCGGTGCACTCCCTGAAGATTGGATGAAAGCTAATTCGTTAACGCTTTGGAGCAATTTAAAGAGATGCGTGGGTGTAGATAAATTATCGGTTTGTTTCTAGGTCCATGTATAGTTCGGGTGCACGGACGTCTTTTTTTATCAGGCACCGGGCAAAGCACTGAGCATTCAGTGTTTACCACCACGTCGAGTAAGGGCAAAAACCTCTTTGAATTACATTCTCCTCGACGCAAACATCATGTTATATCTATGATGCAACGCGGTACCCGCCGCTATACATTATTCGAATCCACCACACGACCTCGACCAGCTCGGTGGTCCAGTGGTTAAGACGTCCGTACTAGAATTCTGGAGTCGCGGGTTCGAATCCCGCCCGAGCTGCCTGAAATATTTTTATCAGGCACCGGGCAAGGCACTGAGCATTCAGTGTTTACCACCACGTCGAGTAGGGCAAAACCTCTTTGAATTACATTCTCCTCAACGCAAACATCATGTTATATCTATGACACTTAGGTATAGAGAGTATTCGTTCTTTATTTCTCCATGAAGAACATGTGGGTGAACGTTTTACAGTCATGGCATCAAGGCCCAGGGGATGGGTGACTGTTAGTCATTCCATGTTGAATTCTCAATAACCCTTCTTTTGTGTTCGACCTCTTCCGAAAGCTTTCTGTCTCTCCACTAATCCCTTTCCCTGGTGCCAGCCCTTCCCTTTGATCCCAGCCTTTCCCAATGCCGTCCGATACTGTCTGCCCTTCTCGATCGATCTCTCTCTCTTCTCTCTCCCCTTCCGCACTTCTTGCCGTTCCCTTCGATCTCACACACGTTCTCTAATCCTCACCCTTCTGATTGCCCTTCCGTTCGATCTTGCTCTCTCTCTTATACCCCCTCCCCATTGCTTGCCTTTCTTACAAATTTGATCTCACGCTTCACTTACCTCTTCTATATGCTGCTTGCCCTTCCCTCCGATCTCACCCTTGTGTAATCCTTTCCCCACTGCCTGCCCTTTCCTTAGTTCGATCTTACCCTTCTCAAATCCCTGCCCTACCGCTTGCCCCTCCCCTTTGATCTTACCCTTCTCTAATCGCTTCCCCAGTATTATCTTCCCTCCAATCTCACCCTCTTCTTGCCCCATCCCCACTGCTCGCCCTTCCAACTATCAACTATCAACTATCAACTATCAACTATCAACTATCAACTATCAACTATCAACTATCAACAATCAACAATCAACAATCAACTATCAACTATCAACTATCAACTATCAACTATCAACTATCAACTATCAACTATCAACTATCAACTATCAACTATCAACTATCAACTATCAACTATCAACTATCAACTATCAACTATCAACTATCAACTATCAACTATCAACTATCAACTATCAACTATCAACTATCAACTATCAACTATCAACTATCAACTATCAACTATCAACTATCAACTATCAACTATCAACTATCAACTATCAACTATCAACTATCAACTATCAACTATCAACTATCCCCCTACCTACGATCTTTACCTTTTTAAAAGGAACGTTAATGCCTATATCCGGCCTTCCTGAGTCCATCTCTATCTCCTTTCTCTAGTCCTTAACCTTGAGTGGCTTCCGAGCCTTTTTTCGGGCTATTTTGCATAAACAGATAGCTAACAGCAGTACCGTATCAATTATTCATTCTTCTTCATTGTACATTTTCATTGTACATTTCCTGCCATCCCTAACGCTTGACTGCTATCAGCTATCAACTAGTTGTCGTCCTCTC